>RJWM01027842.1:0-25985 GCA_004363535.1 Dasyprocta punctata | reverse complement strand
GCTGAACTGAATTAGTGTAGGTATGGAAGACCCACCTGAGGATTGTCACCAGCCACATAAATGGAGAACTGGAGGGGACGATGGTGCGCTATTGATTCTCCTGGAGAAGCTTGTCACGCTGGATTTCCTGATATGAACTCAGTTGTTCTCATCATCCTTGCTGTCACTGCCATTCTGATGGCTGCAATTCTTTCCAGAGAAGCTCTGGTCTTTACCTTGAGCGCCACTTCCTGGATCCAGTGCAGTTCACTCAGCCTGCTGCCACAGATCCTTCATCCTGCTGGTGCAGACTTTCTAGCTTCTGCTGCTGACTTTTGAGACTTCCCAGTGCAGATCCTGATACAGACTTGCATGAGACATTGTCGTGGGCTCTAGGTCTTCAGCTGGACTCGTGCAGGACATTGCTGTGGGATCCAGGCCCTCAGCTGGATTCTTTGGGTCTCTAGCGTGTGGACGGATCTCCTGCACTCCTCTCCACTTGACTTTTTGGGTGAATATTATAAAATAATCCTATAAATGTTTATGTCCTGTGTTAAATCTGTTCCCTTGAAAATCCTGACTACAACATGTGAATACTAGAAAATTTAAAATTATTTAGGTTGCTTGCATTGTATTTCTATTGGATGATGATATAAAGCGGGCGTGTGCCCAGCACCCAGCCCAACAGGTTACTTTCTGTGAGCCTAGACAGCTCTCCTGAGGTTCACGAGCAGGAGCCACACGCTTATGGTGTGAAGTAGGGAGGGGGCTTGGTCCCTGCCCTGGAGCTCCACGAAGGAAGGAGACCCTTGGTGAATGCCCCTCCTGCATTGTATCTGCAGTAACGATGACGCTGTCCCCTGCCAGTGCCTGTTTACACCTTTGTCCTTTCTCACTGCCATGGT
Source organism: Dasyprocta punctata (assembly GCA_004363535.1). NCBI lineage: Eukaryota > Metazoa > Chordata > Mammalia > Rodentia > Dasyproctidae > Dasyprocta > Dasyprocta punctata. The sequence goes on along the minus strand of RJWM01027842.1, from coordinate 25,101 downwards.
CATTAGCTACTCTCAGACCTGTGAGCACTGCTCTGGCCCCTGCTTTTTGCTCTTGCCTTTTTCTCTCTTGGCTCTAGGATTCCAAGAACACACTTCTGACCCCTCGTCTGGAGCTCTCCTGCTCCAGGGCTGCTTGTCCCTCACTTTCCCTGCACCAGACTCCACCCAGGACCCTGGACATCTGAACCCAGGTCACCTGGTGCTCACCTGGTCCTATTCAGCCTGCAAGGTGTTGACCTCAGCCTGGGAACTGGACAAGAAGGGCAAGAAAAGCAGCAGCTCCTTCCTGGAGAAAGTCCATGACCTGCTTTGAAGGCATCCCATGGACAAACAGATCAGGGTCCAACCGCTGCCCCGACGCGGCTCTCACACACAGCCGCCCCTGCCCTTGCCTGTGCGGCTCTGTCACACTGCTGCTCAACATGGATATTTCGACTTTTGTGTGACAAATTACAGAGGCCCAGGGGAAGAGTTGCAAATGCTGGGAATGTGTGGATTAATTAAGAAATATAAATCTCCAGACCTGGAAATAACAGACAAAGGGCGGCCAGCCTTCTGGTGGCCCCTGGGGAGCCGTGAAATTCTAAGAGGCCTGGGGTCTCTCCAGACTCCTGCCTGTGGCATTTGCACGGCCTTGAGCGCTGGGCCAGGCTCTCTCTCACCCAGGACCCCCCAGGCCTGCCTCTGTGTTCCCCCTCTGCTGCTCTGTTTGCATGTTACCTCTGTGGGGGCGCTTCTCCAGCCCACACCTGCTCCTTCAGATGCAGTCCAGGGCCTCACTCCGTCTTGGGCCATGATGGACCGTGTATGCAGTACTGGTCCCCCAAGATGGTGTCACCTAAGACTGCCTTAGATTATTCAAGCAAGCACGCTCTATGGCCTTTGCTCAGGGACAAGAAGGTGTTCCCATTGTTATGTGGTGCATGACTGTATGCAAGGCCTGCCTTTAACTCTAGGTGCAAACATTACTGCTTAAAGGAGTCTGGTTGATAGCCAGAAAGGATGTGTCCCCTTTGGGGATAACTTGTTTCTGGTTACCTAGTGTCTGCCCCCTTCTCCTCTTTGGTTTTGTAGGACGGTGGTTGCTGTCCTCTCCTAGGTGGACCCTCCCCTGGGTACGGAGTGCTGCTGGAGAGTCCTGCAGGCTCAGGCGTACTGTCTGGGCCCCAGGGCCCGCATTTTCCCTTTTATTAACACCTCTATCACAGGGGTCCCTATTCTGTGTATCTGACCTTTTTCTTTTTTCTTTTTTTCTTTCTTTCTTTTGTGGTACTGGGAATTGAACTCAGGGAGAACTGAGCAACAACCCTTTTTATTTATTTACTTTGAGATATGATCTGACTAAATTGTCTAGGATGGCTTCAAACTTTCAATTCTCCTGTCTCAGCCTCCTAAGTAGTTGGGATTACAAATATGTGCCTTTATGTCTGCCCCACCTCTCTTTCTTTTCTTCCTTCCTTCCTTCCTTCCTTTCTCTTTGTCTCTCTCTGCACAGGGGATTAAACCCAGGGCCTTTACATGAATTACATCCCCAGCTCTTTTATATTTTTTAATATTTTGAGACAGTCTTACTAACTTGCTGTGTTGCCCAGGCTTACACTTGAACTTGTGATCCTCCTGCCTAAGCCTCCTAGAGTGCTGGAATTACAGGCATGCGCCACCATCCTAGGTGCTGGCCCATTCTGACTCATTCTGTCCTTTATGAATATGGTATCTTGCTCTTTGTATCTGTTTATAGGTCTTCTTGCCCTGATAAACTTTCAACCTGCTTTGAGTGTCACTGGGATTGCAAGAGAAGCCAACCACAGCCCTGTCTTCCAGGAGAGCTGGCAATAAAACAGGCCATTGCTGGGAGAATTGCAAATGGACCAGCAGAGGTGTGGGACAAGGGCTAGAGACCAGTTCTGCTCTTCGGCAGAGTCAGTGTGGAGCCAGGTCCTGAAGGATGAGGAGGGTTGTTGCCCAGGGTTGTTGGTTAGGCGCTGGAGATGGTCTGTTTGGTGAGGTTGGCTGGCCCACGTGATGGAGAAAGCCAGGGGCTTGCATCTCACTATTCCATATCTCAGATATTAGCAATTCTTGCTGGGGAGCAGATGTGCAGAAAAGGTTTATTGACTCACTGAGCAGCTGACTGAATGAAGGTAGTTTTTTACTCTTTGCGGATGGGGAACTTTTAGAGGAGCTCTCAGGGTTCACAACACCTTAGCTGTATTTCCTCATCTATGTGTTGTCCTAGAATAACCTGGGGTGCGCATGAGGCTGGGCTCTTGGGTCCCTGTCCTATACATTCAGATACAGTGGATCTGTGATGGGATCCCATCCAGAACCTATCTCGGTTTAAGAGATGTCCTAGGAAGCCCCAGGATTAAGCAAGTTTGGGGACTGCTGCTAGCAGGAAGGCAAGCATGATCTAGGTGCTTATGAAAAACCTGTCATTCTGGAACCCACCCAGAGTTCTTGAAATCTCCTGGCTGTCACAACCGTGGTTTCTCTTAGTCACTGGCAGTGTGGGGTGGGGCCCAGGATCTGGGTTTCTAAAAAGCTCCCTGGTCATGCTGGGATGTGCTTTGGGCTGAGAACCGCTTCCAGCTGCCTGGATTAAGCCCTCCCTGGGACTAGTGCTGAGTTTAGCCAGAGTGGTTTCCAGCACCTGTGAGTCACTTGCTGTAGGTCAGGGTTTCTACCAGCTGGCCAGACCTCAGGCACCTGGGGCGCTTTACCTCCTAACACCCCAGGACCACTGAGAGGTTGGGCACTGTCACTTCTCAAAAGCTTCCTCATCCGTTTGAAGCAGGTGGCCAGGGGTGAGGTTGTTGGGACGCCACTGCACTTGGGCAAGTAAATCGAGAGGGCCAACGCCTCCTCAAGCTTTGAAAACCTCCGAGGTGTGGCTGGCACAGTGCAGCCTACCCCAAAGCCCCAGCTCGAGGTCAGGACGGCACACACCTGCCAGGTTCAATAGACACGGCCGCAGAGCCTCCTGGATGGAGTCCTTGATAAGTCATCCTTTCATTACTTATTCAGTATTTTCCTAGCAGATCCATCAGCCCAGTGGTGAAAGTGCCAAGGAGAAAACTCGGCTTAATGGCCAGGCCTCTTCTTGGCTCTGTTTCCGTCATTTCAGGGGAACAGCAATTACCTCTGGTCTCGTGGTTCCCCGCTGAGTGCAGCATCCTTCCGTGGTGAAGGGGAAACCTCAGGCTCCTTTGCCCTTTCCCGGGACGCTGCTTGCTGTGTGCTGATGTCCAGCCTCTCACTGGGACTCGGGACCTCAGCCAGAGCATCTGATTTAGGAGCTGGCTCATTCCCACAGTGTTCAGTGAGTCTCTGTCGAGCGCCTTCTATGTGCTGGCTGTTAGAGTTGAAGTGTGATGGGTGCCACTTTGGAGAGAGACCTACAGAACAGGCTGAGAACTGAGGTGTTTCCAAGGAGGTGACATTTGTCCTGGGTTTTGAAGGGTGAACAGGAGCTGTGGTGAAAACCCTTAGTCCTTGGGGAAGCTGAGCTAAACTTAGGGATTCAAAACCTCCTTATGTATTCTCAAGGGGGTAGCAGCCGAAGCATGACCTCCTCAGGGTGAAGGCAGGGTAGCAGCAATGCCTGATGGTTAGAACACCCTCGGGACCCCAAACTGCACTCCAACCATAAGTAAGAACCTCTGGGGATGAGACTAGGAACCAATCATGTTTAAAGATCTCTGAGTGTCAAAGTGCAGCTAGGGTTAGAAACCAAATGTTACGGGGACAGAAGTGGAGGCTGAGAAAACAATTAGCACGCCTGATGGGAACCTCCTCAGACTGCGTGTGTCTGCTCGGTGCTGGGGAGCAACGCAAGGATGTGGGCTTGCGATGTAGATATGCTGACTGTAAGATAGCCAGATTGCTGGGCATGGGGGCACACACCTGTAATCCCAGCACTTGGGAGGCTGAGGCAGGAGGATCGCTGTAGTTTGAGGCCAGCTTGAGGGGAAAGGAGAGTTCAAGGCAGCCTGAACCACATAGTGAGACCCTGTTTCAAAAAAAAATAAAAATAAAAAAATAAAGACAGCCAGATGGCAATGGTCATTTATTTAGGCCAGTGATAATTCAGTAAGTGTTTATTGAAGGTAGGGCTACCATGTGCTGGGAGCCCAGCAGTGAATAAGATCAAGTCCTTGTCCTCAGGGAGCACATTGGCTAGTGGGGAAGATGCACTTGTCCCTCCCACAGGAAGGGAGGAAGGGGACCCAGCGCAGTCTGTTTTTTTTTGTTTTGTTTTGTTTTGTTTTTGGCACTGAGGATTGAACCCAGGGCTTTTGCAATGAGATACATCCCCAACCCTTTAAAATTTTTTATTTTTGTTTTGAGACAGGGTCTTACTAAACCCCTAAGTTGCCCAGGCTGGGCTTAAAGTTGCAATCCTGCCTCTGAGTGCTGGGATTATAGGCGCCACCAAGTTTGGCTCCCAGCGCAGTCTTGTGCAGTGGGGAACGTTTCGCTGAGGAAGTGGATTTAAGGATATATCTGAAAGAAATGGCCAGACAAAGGAGAGGAGGGGAAGCTGCACGGGTTCCAGGAAGACAAAAGTCAGTGCTTCCTGAGAATCCGCCATACTGGGACTGGGAGGACCCAACAAGAAGCCAATTAGCCAGCCTTTCTCATAAGCTGCGCAAACCACGCAGGTTCCAGGAAGAGAAAAGTCAGCGCCTCCTCAGCCTTGGCCATGCTGGGAGTGGGAGGACCCAACAAGAAGCCAACTAGCCAGCCAAGCTGCACGGGTTCCAGGAAGAGAAAAGTCAGATAGTGCCTCCCAAAACCCTACCAGCGTGTGGGCTGAGAATAAACCTCCCCCTTCGTTAAGCAACCTGCTGGTTCAGAGGACGGGCTAAGTTGATAGTAACTAAGGTACATAAAGCGACTAAATGCTTGTGTTGCTTGGTTGATTTTGCAAGCCTGGGACCAGCGGTCTGGCGTCTGTTGGGAGGATGACAGTATGCACTATAGCAAATATGGGGGATTTCCTTCTAGCTTGTCTTTGAAATCCAATATTGTTCTCACTGTTTTGCTTTGTTCTGATTAATTGTTTTGCTTTATTCAATGTTCTGTTCTGATTGGTTTTGTTTTGTTTTGTTTCGGTTTGATTTTGCTATACCTAATGGACAACTATTGTGAAGATAACAAGATATACTATGGTAGCTATTGTTGTTTTCCTAGTATCCTGCTTTGAAGTTCTGTACCAATTTTGCTGCTTTGTTTTGATTGGCTTTGTTCTGTTTTTGTTTTGTTGAATTTTACTATCATTAAAATAAATAAATAAATAAATAAATAAATGAGAGGAGAGAAGTGATAGGAACATAGGTAGAGGAAACTACATGTGCAAAAGCCCAGAGGTAATAGTGAGCAAGGCAATTCAGGGAACTGCAAGTATTTACTCTGCCTAGAGTGTGACATGTGATGTGAGGTGAGGAGCTGAGGTCAGATCATAAGAGATCTTAGAAGCTGAGGTGTGGAGTCTGTGCTGTCATTATTTGTGCTGATGAGGGGGCATTTCTGAACAGTTTGTAAGTGTGTGTGGGGGGAGGTCTACCTGCTGCCTATTTGTGCAGAGTTGTTAGGTTGCAGGTGAGTTGAAAGAATGGTGGTTGGCTGGGCTCAGGCAGTGGGATGGGGAGAAGCAGGTGGAGTCAAGAGCCTGTCAGGATTCTTGGATTGTCACTCTGTGCAGCTCTGCTCTCTCTGGGAATCTAGGTGCTGTGGTTTTCCCGTCTCCTTGATCTGGGGTTCTGCTGGTCTCCCCAGCCTGAGCGGGGTGGCCTGAGCTTATTTTCCACCACTCAGGATGCACTGTTTTTTGTTGAGTGTCTGTTATGATTAATATATTGTGTCAATTTGAGAAGTCTAGAAGCTTAACTAAGTAACTCATCAGCTCTACATCCTGGGGTGAGAGGACTAGCTGTTACTGCTCTAGGTGTCAATAGAAAGTCAGAAGTTTAACTAAGTGGTTCAGCAGGGGATCAGGGTCCTTACTTTGTAAACATCCTCAGTCTCTGTAAGAGGTGGGCACATAGATGGTGTGAGTGCTACACCCATCAGAGGGGTGTAGCCTGCTTACAGTATAAGGGAGGAAAAGAGGTTTGCTCTTTCCAGCTTTTTGCTTTTGCTTTCTTCTGCTGCCTTGAAGTTTTGTCCTTGTACCATGCCACACCGCCTTGGAGCCAGCTGATTATGGACTGAAACCTCCACAAACTGTGAGCTAAATAAACCTTTTCTTCCTTAATTTTGGGTGTTGTGTATTTTGTCTCAGCAATGACAGAAAAGTAACCAAGACAGTGTCTCATGTTCTAAAAACTCTTCTGTCATGTACTTTTGTCTGCTTTTTAGTTCCTTCAGGCAGGAGTATAAATCTGGTCTCTTTTTCTATCTTTTCCTGGAAGTAGAAGTCGTCTTTAATTTTTTTTAAATCTAAGTATTACTTAAGAGTCTTAACATTCCTGAATGACTACATTCTTTTTGTTGTTGTTGCCAATGTTTATTAAGTATTGGTATTATTTTTGTGTCTAGAGAAAGTTGCCTACTTTATTTCTACACTTTTGAGATTTACAAAGATGTACCTTAAGACCTACTTATGTGGTTCATTTTTGTGATTTGAGTTCTAGAAAAACATGCTTGATTTCTAGAATATAGGGTTTGAGGTGTGTAGTTCTATCTTATTAGTTATTTGTGCACTTGACATGACCTGAAAGGTTGTTTACATTTCACTACAAATGTGTAGGTCTTTTACTTTTTGGTACTGGGGATTGAACCCAGGGCCTTTGCAGTGAGCTACATCCCTGGCTCTTTTTTATTTTTAATTTTTAGATAGGGTCTTGCTAAGCTGCCCAGGCTGGGCCCAAATTTCTGATCCTCCTGCCTCCTCAGCTGCCAAAAAGGTGGGATTACAGATCTGTGCCATTGTGCCTGGCTCTATGTGTTTTTGATTCATGTTCATGATGCTTTATTTGGTGCATAAATATCTTTTTATGATAAATACCCTTTATTATGACAAAATATTCTTCTTCTTTGTTTCCTTGTTGTTTTCAGTTTAACAATAGTCTTTAAGTTTCATAACTGGTTCACTTTCAGATTTTAAAAAGCCCCATGTAGCTTGGTAGCGGTGGGTAGGACCCCTTCTTATCCTCTTTGTGCTGCCTCCTTACATTTTCCCCTCCTTCAGCAGACACCGGGCACTTGTAGTCTTCAGCTGTAAGAGAATGTTGGTGGGGACAGCTGCTGGATTGCTTTGGTACCATTTAGTGTGTTCTTTAGAATGTGGGGATACATGCTCTCTGTCCCTTATCCGTGGCAAGTGTCAAGATCCCCGTGTGGGGATCTGAGATAAGGAGTCTCATCATATTCTTCCCCAGATGGAGAGCAAGGGGCATTGGTTGTCCAAGGCAGCGGGAGTTAGACACTCATGATGAGTACTGATCACCTTGACAGAAACTACCCTGGATTGTAGAAAGGGAGCAGAGTCATTCAATGTCCCGAGTCCCCACCAGAGCACCATGAGTGCCAGGCATTGTTCTTTGTGATGTGAAAATCAGTAGATGAGAGGAACCGTGCCTGTTCTGAGGGTGCAGAGACCTTCAGTGTAAAGCCAGCCCACGCAGTGCTGGTTCTGCTATTGCTGGATCCTAAGTGTGAACAGAGCACACAGAGGCCAGGGACAGCAGGGAGGACAGGGTGGTGGATGGCTCAGGTCCAGGCGTGGCTGAGATGACCATTTGTCCTTCCTGGACAAAGCTGTGCTGCGTTCCACAGGGTAAAGCCTGGGGCGACCTCGCCTCCCTGCATCCACAGTGGGCAGTGGGTCGCTCTCACCAACAAGACGGGAGCAACAGCGGCTCCACTGTTTCCCCTGTTGGCTGGAAGCAGAGGCCTCCGGACAGCAGGAGCCTGGGTAACAAGGGTCCACCCTGAGAAGTGGAGCTGCCTGACGGGCGGGCGCACATCTGTGGGACAAATATATTCCCAGTGTGATAAGCTGTGACAGACGGGGCCTGGGTGGGGTTAGTTTCCCTAGTTCATATGGAGGCTTTTGTGGAGGAAGTAATGTTTGAACTGGGCCTTGCATAGCATGTAAAATTTTTTTTTTTTTTTTTTTTTTTTTTTTTTTTTTTTGCGGCACCGGGGATTGAACTCACAACCTCGCGCCTGCCAGGGCAGACGCTTAAGGCACTGAGCCAAACTCCCAGCCCGAGTTTTTTTGAGGCAGGGTCGCACTATGTAGCTCAGGCCGGCCTTGTGCTCGCGTTGTAGCCCAAGCCGGCCTCGAACCCACAACGCTCCTCCTACCTCAGCCTCCCGAGTGCTGGGATTAAAGGCGTGCGCCACCACGCCCGGCTAGCATGTAAAATTTTGACAAACAGAAAATGAGGAGAAAGATTTCTAAAAGGTAGACACAGGGTGAGTGGAGGCTCCGAGATGGGAAACTGTGGGCCATTTCCAGGGAAGCCTACGCTGCCTCATAGTGCGGAGGCTTGGTGACCTCCATGGGGTCAGTGGAGAGAGCTGGAAAGCTGACCTGGGGTACATCATGGCAGCTCTCGCAGAGGCAAAGGAGACTGAGTACTGAGAGCAACTGAGAGTCACAGAAAATTCTTGAGCAGGAGAGTGACATCAGAGAATTCAGATTTTAGTTTGAATCCTTGGCTCTGTAGTTCTATGGCTCATTATAAATGTTAAATAGCTGAAAAGCCATCAAGCCGATGTGTCATTCTTGGGTGTCAGGAGTGGCGAGCTTTTGCGTGGGGCTGTGGCTCCAGGCAGGTGACAGCCTGTGTCCTCTGAGATGGACGGTAGTGTGGGGTCCAAAGCTGAGCTACAACTGTAGGAAAGGGGATGTGGGTAAAGGAAAATGAATTTTGCTCTGAACCATTTTTATCAGGTGGCTTCCCAGGCAGGGTGACGTTGTGTACCTGGCAGCTCACAGCTGTGTCTCCTCTGTTCTTCCCAGTGCCTGGGCGGTGGCCCTCAGGTGCTTTCGAAGAGCCTTCCCCGCCCGGGTCTGACTCAGAAGGTGGGGAGAGAAGCCAGAGGTGGAGCTGTGCACAGGCCTGGGCAAAGCCCGGAGGCCAAGCGTTTGCACAGTGAGCAACTGGAAACCACCCAAATGCCCACGAGTCAGAGAAGGAAGACAGGACAGAAGCCTTCCGGCACCGACTTGAGCCTTAGTGGTGGGATCTCCCGAGGGTGCTTGTCTCTGTTTTATGGATGAAAAGCAAAGTCAGCATGGGAGATGCCGGGGGGAGGGGATGTCTCCAAAATGAGATAAACAACTGTTGTGGAGGGCAGAGGAAAGGCGGGCTGCCCTGCTACTCGGTGCAGGTGGGGTGGTGGTGGTGGGGTTGGGCACATTTGTGCCTTCAAGCCTGGATGGGACTCACACATGTATGTGAGAATTGAAGACCAACCAGTTCATCAACCAGCCACCAACCAGTCAACCAGTCCAAAGTCACACAGCTAGCTAGTGAGGTGCAGATTTGAACCCAGCTCTCCCTGGGCTTCCTTTTTCTCCAGGGCTATTCACCATTTCTTACCTAGCCTCTTAAAAATAATTTCCTGTCCAGTCTCTTTGTTTCTAAGTATCATTTGTTTACTCAACAAGTATCAAATACTCGCCCTGTTCTGGGAAGGCTACATTGTATTACTTGCTCAGGCCCTTCTTTCATTTCTGAGACTCCAAGATTCCTTTAAGACACCAGGCAAACCTTGCACCGCACACTCCCCACGCACAGCCTCCCTTCTGCGCCGCTGCAGTGCGCCAGCTGCCCGTCTGACTGCACACGGCAGTCCTGCATCAAACACCCTTGAAGCACACACAAGTATTTTGTAAACAGCACAGATGCTAGTGTAGTCTTCTTACTTGGATTGCCTGAGATGTCTGGTATCTTGTGCTACAAAGGGCCTTGTCATTTCTCAATAGACACTAGGGAGTTCCCTCCTGAACTGAAATTCTCTGCACTCAGCTGACTTCCCTTAAAGGTTCTGGGAGTTTATAATCACCCCTCCTCCTCAGTCTCTCCTGTCACTTCCTGCATCCATATAGGGGAAGAGAAGGGAGCCTGCGGTCAATTAAACTCTATTATGTGTCAGGCCTGGGCTGAGCCATTTACAGAGACTGTTCCATTTAATTCTCCACCATCACTAGAGAAGTAGGTATTATCGCCTCCATTTGAGGAGAAACAGAGCGGCAAAGATAGGAAATGAAATACTCAAGATCATGTATGTGTGTGAAGTGGCAGACTCAAGATCCAAACTTAAACTTTGTGAGACTCCAAGCCGTGGATTGTGGTGTCATATTGCTTAGGATCCTATCCAGGCCCCTCCGATGGCTAGTTATGTGCATCTGGGGAAATCACTATGCCTCCTGGTACTTCTCTTTCATCCTTGGTCAGATGGGGGTGATGATAATTCTTGCCTCGGGAGGCTCAGAAGTGTTGAAGCAAGTAAGATGTTGTGTGCCTGGCGTGCTCAGCAAGTATTGGCCATTGTTACTGCCATCGTGATTACTGTTACCTTTCCAAGACCCTGGCCTGACTATAGAGGTGATCTTTACATTTGTGGAGACAGCCCTGGATTGAATGCTTCCTTGTCTTAGAAGCTTCGGGCCACTTTGAGAGCAGCCTTTGCGTGTCTGAACATGGAGAGATGTGGAGAAATAAGCCCCCCACAGGACAGCAGGGACTGTGTTTCTCCCAGCCCCTCGTCACTTCTGGAGCACGGTGAGACGAGGGTAATTGTTGATGGATTGATGTGCTTGGTTACAGAGGTCTTATGTCATCTTTGCAAGAAATGAATGGAAGGTTGGATACAAAAGGATCTGGTGGGTCTCCAGGGGGAGCTCTGCCTGCAGTTTAAAAATAGTGTCCAATTTTCACTGACCTATTGGTTTGTGCTCTTTGGAGTTGGCTTGATGAGGTCCTACTTAGAGGTCTGGGAGAGAGTTGGGTGTTTGATCCCTGAGACCTCTTCTCTATTTTCTTCTTGCTTTGAGATAATAACCCGTTCCACGTTAGCCTGAGCTCAGCCATAGGTCACTGACTCAAATACCCACCCTTGACCCTGGCAGAGGTCTGTAACTCTGATGGACAAGCCTTGTGTCTCCCCACCCAGTTGATGGTCCTTGGCTCATCTAAAAACCTCTGAAATTTCCCCAGGATCTGCGTAGTCCCTGCAAGTGGGTGCCAAAGTCCAGTTTTTCTGCCCTGTGGATACCCAGAGGATGATAATTCAGTGGACCATGACAAGACGAGATATGCATCATTTCTAGGCTGCAGTACATAGGAACAGGTTTGCCCCTTCTTTTGTTTCTTCCCAGCTGTGGCAGCTGTGTTACCTGTGGCTCAGCTCCAAGATGGAGTGGCTCCTTTCAGGCTCGAGGGTGCGGAGCACTGTTACTCCCCAGGGGAGCACCCGAGTGAGAAAGAAACTGAGGTGCTGGGTCATTTCTGCAACGTCCCCAGACCTGCCCTCACCAACACAGGGTCCCTCCTCTGGACACCGCCTCAGGGTGTGCAGCTATGCTGTCCTGAGTGTGGCTGTTCGAGGTGTGACAGGAGCTAGGGGACCAGGCGCATTTTGCTAGAGCTGTGCCTTTAGGTCTCGGCTTTGTATCAGCTCATGTGTCATAGCTGCTGTTTGTCTTTGCCCTTTGTTTGATAGAGAAGCAATAAAGTTACTTTTTTTTCCCTTTTCCTCTTTTGAAAAGTTGACTTAATTTAACTTTTTATCAAGGAAGTGTGGCTACCTAGTTCGAAAATTAAAATAGTGCAGTATCATACGCCATTCCTGATTCTAGCTTCCTAGACACCTAGAATTCTTTTTTCTTTTCTTTTTCTTTGTGCACTAGGGTTTAAATCCAAGTTCTTTGCACCAAGATATATCCTCTACTCTTTTTAGGATTTTTAAATTTTATTTTGTTTATTTTGAGACAGGATCTTGCTAAGTCACTAAGTCGTCTAGGGTGGGCTTGAGTTTGTGATCCTTCTGTCTCAGCTTCACAGAGTGCTGGGATTACAGATGTGCACAAACATAGCTGGCTAGGGTTCTTTTAAGGCCTTCTTTTGGTATTTTCTACCACATTTCTAAATAACCTGTGTATACTGCTATTTCTTAGTTTAAAAATTTTCTATACCATGGAAAAAAAGTTAGCTCTTTTACCCCAATCCTAGCCCTCTCCTCTCCATATTACTAATTTTAGTTCTACCCTTTTCATTTTCCTATTATATTATGTTTTTGAGTTGAATCAATATCCAGATCTTAGTGTATACATTATTAATTATTGCATAAACATTGTTCATGGCTGGATTACAAGTGGTACAATGATTACATTTTATTTCTTATACAATATGGTAAAGAAAATGCTATGTGTTTAACCCACTGTTTTCTTTCTTTCTTTTTCATTTTGGGAGAGGGTCTCAATATGTAGTTCAGGTTGGCCTTGAGCTCACTTTGTAGCCCAGGCTGGTCTCGAACTCACAATGATCCTCCTGCCTCAGTCTCCCAAGTGCTGGGATTACAGGCATGAGCCACCACACCCAGCATAACCCCACTGTTTTCTATACCCAGGAACACAGGCAATTATTTTTCCGGGCTTTCTTTGTGTTTCTACTGGGAGGGACCATGTGACTAAATTCAGGGCAATGGAAATGTATGGGAAGGGATACGGCCTTTCTGGGCAGGGCAGCCCAAAGCCTCCACATTCTGTCTTTCCTCTCCAGGTGGATGGAGAGAAACCCTCAGAGATAGAGTTGCAAGATGAAAGTAGTCTGGGCAGAACCATGCCTTTCCATGAACCAGTGTCTGCCATGGGGAGTGGGAAGAGACTCAGCAAGAAGATGAACCACGCCTTCCTGTGAGCCAGTGGTGCGTGGGCTGGGAAACCAGAAGAGCATTCTCCCCTCCTCCCCAAGCAGCTGGCTGGTTCAGAGGAGCTCAGGGTGAGACGATAGCAACTGAGGTGAAAAGAATAGCTTGATGCTTATATTGACTGACTTTGCAGGTCTGGGACTGGTGGTCTGGCATCTATTTGGAGGATGGCAGTGTACCTTGTGGCAACTGTGGGGGATTTCCTTCTGTCTTGTTTTTGAAATCCAATGTTCTGTTGCATGTTACTCTTTTGCTTTATTCCTGTATCTGGAACCTGAAGAACTATTTTGAAGATAACAATATGTAGTATAACAACCATTGTTAAATCCCTATTATCTTGTTTTAAAAACCTAGATAGCTATTGCTGTTGTTATTTTGCTTTTGTTGTTGTTGTTGTTGTTTAGGTTTGTTTGCTTCTTGATTTTTCTGTTTTTTCTTTTTTCTCTTTAAAATAAAATAAAATAAAATAAAAAAAGAAAGCCTGGGCTCCTGAGTCACTGCTTGGAGGAGAGGTACCAACCAGCATCAGCCTGTGAATGAGAAGTGAATGAGATAAATTTTCTGTGTTGAGCCCCCAAGATTTCAAGATGGGTCTATGGTAACAGCTGATGTTAATTATCTAATGCTTTCTGCATTTTAAAAATTGTTTTTTGGTTTGCTTAGTATTCTTTTAATCATCTTGATTCATCCCCAAACTCTCCCAAGGGATTATAAGTTTCCTCTCATGAGGTCACACATGCAGTCTCTTCATTTGTGATCCCTTTATCCTTAACTAATGCTTGTTCCTGCAGAGAGGACCCCAGGACCTTCTCTGCTTGACAGGGGGCAGGAGGTTGGTCAGAAGGGGAAGAATTATATTTAAAGAGGACTGTGATTTAATGGTTAAATGCTCAAGCTCTTTAGATTTAGAAGCTGGGTAACTTTAGACAATTTTCTCAACCTCTGCAAGACTTAGTATCCTCCTCTGATAAATGGGAATAATGATAATCTCAACTTCGTAGGATTGTTGTGAAGTTTAAAAGAAAAGATTATTATAAAAAGCTCAGGACTGTTGGCAACCACAAGGTCCTGAGTTCGATTCCTAGTACAAACAAACAAACAAAAACAAACAAAAACAAAAAAAGCTCAGCACATTTTAAATGGAGGATGTACTGATACATTATTATTAAAATGAAAAAGTTGCTTTTGGGAACGACCAACTCTCTGAGCACCAGGGAATTTAACCTGAGAGTCAGTTTGGCTTTGCTTCCCACTATAGGTATAGCAGAAGATCCCCACTACTCCAGCCAGTATACTTCAGTTTGTTAGTTGTCCGGGCAATAGTTCCGGTTACAGTTCCTGTTACTTTTGTTTCTTAGAAACGACTGGTCAGTGTGATTCACTGATCACTATGATGCACATTGTAAGAACCAATCCCCAATTGACAAGCCATTCTGTCTTTCTACTTCCTGTTTGCTTATCCCATATAAGCAGTAAACCACCAGAGATCAGGGCCTGATATTATGGGAATGATTCCAATCAGTGCCTGTCGACGTAAATAAATCTGCCTCCAAATCCCGGGTGTCATTTTGGTGTTTCTGCTTGCCATTGCAATGGCAGCTTTTCCACCAACCCTAGAGACCAGCCAAGGAGACTAACACAGAGAGGTGGGTCTCAGGGTGGGAGGGAAGAGCCTCACCAGGGACTGGGACCACCTGCCAGGAATCTAATCTCCTCAGCATGGCCAAGCCGCCTAGGCTGTGGCTCCTGGAAGGTCCTGGGGTACCCCTGCCTCAGCTGACCGCTCCCGCCATCCTTGAGTCGGGAAGGGATGCTGCCTCATCTCCTTCCTTCCCTTAGAGTGGAGATGGGGTGACAGTGAGTTCAGTAACAAATATTTGTTGAGCAGCTACTTATTGCCAGACATTATGCTAGACAATTGGCTAGAAGTCCTAACGATAAAGACTTTGCTTTTAAAGAGTTCTCAATGAGGTGGGACAGGAGATGGTGAACAAGTAAAGATCTAATTGTACACTGCAGTGACTGTGTGAGAAAGGAAGATGGTCAAGTCCTAGGAGGACATACCCAAGGGATCTACTTCATGTGAGGGGTCAGGATGGCCTCCCAGGAAGTGAGCACTCTTTATAGCTGGAGGACACCTAGGCCAGCCAGACACTGCTGAGACCAGCACGTGCAGATGTCCCAAGAAGGAGAAGCATTGCCTGCTTGAAGCTCCTGACGGAGGATGGGAACAGTGATTAGTCTTAGTCAGCAGGGCAGAGCAGGCCACGAAGAGGCATTTGGGTTCTATTTTGAGTGGAAAATAGAGGGGACCCTGACTGGTACAGAACAGGGGATTGATGTGATCAGATTTGTTTTCAACAAGTTGCTTTGGTTACTCCCCTCTCCCGCTGTGCCCCAACTGTCTTGGGAAACCAAGGTGGGAGAAGAGCCAAGGGCTTGGAGGGAGGCTGAGACGCCGGCAATCTGATTGGTCGGTTCTAGTTGCCGCATCTTCTGGTCCCATCCTGGATAGTTGGTTTCGCCATGGTGATAGAAGTAGACAAACATTTCTGGCTTTAAAAAATGTACGTTTACCTGTGTATCAAGGACCTCTTAGCAGATCCATGTCAGTGCATGTAAACATCCTTCCCCATTGAATCCCTTATCCCCACATGTCTGCAGGCATTTTCTGATTTTCTCTTCATAGAGGAGACATACATTGTGTAATAGCAAGCCGCAGTCAGACCTGGGAACTCCTCAGAGAACGTCTGTACCAGGTGGAGTGCCGCACACCTTGGTCCTTGGATAAGCAGAGGCAGAAGAGTAAAGGCAGAGGGCCCTTCTCTGCTCTCCTGTTACCGCTTTCTTTGATTCGAGTGATTTTCAGGCAGAAAAACCTTGGAGTTTCCATTATACCTTTGTGCCCTTGTTGGTCCATTTGCCAAACACTAACCATCTAGTAGGCAGGTGGGATGGAGAGTCGAACAATACAAGCCCTCTGCTCACCTGGACAATGAATGGACATTAGTCTGGTAAACAAACAGTTGAGCACAATTAATGATAGACAGTCATCTGTTTTGGAAGAAATAGGAGAGAAGAGGTGGCAGTGGTGGGCTGGGGATGGGGCGGGGCTTCTCTAGCGTGGTTAGCCGCGGAGGTCTCCTGCTGTGTCTTGGACAGTCGCGCATCAGGGCCCTTCCATTGCTGTCCCCCTGCTTGCAAAGTTCTTCTCCTGGATTTTTCAGTGGCTGTCTGCCTGGGGCGACTTACGTCTCAGCCTCAAAGCTCCCTCCTCAGATAGGGTTCTTCTGACCACCCTAAGAAAAGTAGACCTTATTCTCTGTTCATGATTTCCCCCAGACCACTGGAAACACAAGCCCTTGTGAAGGCAGGGACTTTGTGCTGTGCTCAGGAGGGCAGAGTCTATTCTATGTAATACTCTACATGCCGGGGGTTTTAATCTGTGGAATTCAAGGCCTACGCAGTTGTGAGCTGGGGGACTGAAGACTGGGAGTGTCACTGGCTGTCACATCATCTTGCCACAATGAGGCAGATGGGTTCTCAAGAGCTCACCTGTCGGCCACTGTAACTTTTGAAACACTGGAATCCAATGTCTCAGTCTGCAGCAACAAGGAAAGTGTGTTGCTTTGTTGTTGTTTGTTTTTTGTGATACTGGGGATTGAACTCAAGGAGCTTCATACTGAGCTACATTCCCAGCCCTTCAAAAATAATTAAAAATAACAAACATTTTAAGAGGGCTTCACTAAGTTGTTAAGTTGCCCAGGCTCTGCTCAAACCTGCAATCCTCCTGCTTCAGCCTCCCAGAGTGCTGGGATTATAAGCACGTGCCATCATAGCCCACCGTATGGAAAGCAATCCCTAACAGCTTGCTCTGAAACTGCCATAAAGCTTAAAGAAGTTTTGAAAAGCCCCTGCCGCCTGGCTCACTGGCCCACAAGTAATTTGTTGGAAGCTGCTGCAAATGTCACAGCCACCATCTGCCCGGAAGCCTGCAATTGCTGAAAGGAAAACGCCTTCTCCTTGGCCTTCCAAGTCTTGTCTGAATACCTCTCATTGCATCTCTAGCCCAGAAACAGGTGACTCTGGGAAATGTGCTTCTTGGCTTTCTCTGTGCAGAGGAGACCACGGTGATGATTCTGAGCTGGAAAAATAGAACCCAACTTGCTGCCGTACTGCAGAACCCAGCAAGTCGGAGCAGCCACAAGCATGTGACATGGAGCAGTGGTTAAGTGGCTCCATGACTGAAAGAAGAGGCCCCTGGTTTTTGATGGGCCAAGATTTGAAGCTTCAACTACATGACTCCAAAGCCCATATTGTTCCTTTCAAACACCAACTGACTTTGACCCAGGGGCCCGGTGCTGGGACTCCTGACCAGTGGCTCTCAGATAGGTCTGTGGCACATATATGCCACCAGGTGATGCATTTTAGGGTCAGAAGCAGGGGCGAGGCAGGAGAATCTTAGGAGATTTGGATCTGGGGAGAGGGGGCTGGAGAGGAGTCCCCAGTGCTCTGTGACCCATCCTCTTTTGCCTGCTGGAGGCAGAGGCCGTGTAGAGTGCACTCAGCTGAGAGACAGGCGTGTTGTGGCTACTCTGGGGTAGTCATCCCTAGAGGCAAAGGGACATTAGGGAAATCCCCTTGTGGGCCAGGCATTTGGCCAAGAATCCTTTCTGATGTTAAACAAAGTTTTGGAAGTCTCTCGTCTTACCTATTTTCTTTTTTTGAATTGAACCCAGAGAGTGCTAAGGTGTATCTCAATCCTTTTTATTTTTCATTTTGAGACGGAATCTTACTAAATTGCCCAGACTGGCCTCATGCTTGTGATCATCTTGTCTCAGGCTCTCAAGTAGCTAGATTACAGATGTGCGCCACCATACCTTGTTTACCTTTTAAACTTAATCTGAATTTCACACTCTTTCCTATAATGGGCATGATTGCTTTAGCATAAAAACAAGTCCTTTCTGATCCTTCTTTTTTTTTTTTTGAGGCAGGGTCTTACTATGTAGTTCAGGCTGACCTTTGAGCTCACTATGTAGCCCAGGCTGGCCTCGAACACATGGCGATCCTCCTGCCTCAGCCTCCCAAGTGCTGGGATTATAAGTGTGCCCTGTGCCTGTCCGTTTCTGAGTGAAGCTGATATCTCAGGCGAGATGTTTGGTTTATCCAGATTAGGGGTGGGAGGCTCCACCTGTGTACTGGACTTGGGACCAGTTCCTATGGAGCCTACAGTACAAAATGAAAATATTCAGAAGTTAGAGTTTTATGAAGCATCAGCAGAGCATTGTGCCAAGCGGGGAGCCCTTTGGAGCCCAGGCCTGTGCAACTGCTAATGAGTGACCCTCCCGGCCAAGTGGCTTCAAATAGCGTGGACTTGTTTCCCCACAGTTGTGGACCTCAGAGGTCTGAAATCAGCTTATTCGGGCTTTGGAGGTGTGGGCAGGGAGGCGCTCCTACCTGCACCTGCAGGATGTAGGGGGGAGTCCCCGCCTCCTTGGGCTTCTGGGTGGCCGACTGCACGCCTTGGCTTGTGGTGTCTCCTCATCACTACCACCTCTTGCTTCTGTTATCACATCTCCTGCTTGCTCTGTGGTCAAATTTTCTCACTCTGTCTTGTAAGAACACTTGTGATTCACACCTGAGAACCCAGGGTAATGTCAAACTTCCTTTCTTTTTTCCCCCAGTCCTGAGGATCGAACCCAGGGTCTTGCATGCTAGGCAAATGCTCTACCGCTGAGCTACCTCCTTAGTCCTCAGACTCCCTCGTTGCGTCTGCAGAGTCCCTTTTGCACATCAGGTTAACATTCACAGGTTCCAGGGAGAGGGTCTTAGCTCTCTTTGGAATTATTATTACTCTGCCTCCCACATATGACCTTGAAGCCAGCCTTGTCAGACTCAGAAAAAATTTTATTTTTTCTTTATTTTATTGTGCATTTTAGATATACATAATAACATTCATCATAAGGCATTTGTGCCTGTGCATGGTACATCGTGCTGCTTTTTTTCCCATTCCTCTCACCTCTCTTCAGCCCCTTTTCCCCTCTCTACCCACAGAAGCTATTTTTCTATTTTTTCCTTCTATTCTTTTTTTCCTTGTCCTTCCTTCTCTCCTCATTCCTTCCCCTTTTCCTCTCCTCATTTGAACATTTATTTTTCTGTTTCCCATTATCTATGATACATTTTGGCTCTTATTTACACTTTTGATTTCTCATACCAGCGAGACCATGTGATATTTACACATGTGTGTCTGATTTATTTCACTTGAGAGTATGGTCTCAAGGTGCATTTTAGCTAGAAATGTCTCGAACATATCCTTCTTTATGGCAGAGTACTACTCCATTGTATAAAAAAATCTCCACATCTTCTTTATCTATTTGTTGATTGATAGGCATTTGAGCTGTTTCCAGTATTTAGCTATTACAAACTGTGAGGCTGTAAACATGGTTGTGCATATATCACTGTGATATGATGTTTTTAATTCTTTCAGAAAGATAGCAAAAAGAGGAATAGCTGGGGAGTTGTCTAGTTTAAAAGAGGCAGCTTTTGTGGCTCAGGACAAAGGGCTTGTGGCCAGCAAAATACTCAGGCCTGTAGGTACTGACTCTGCAGGCAACACCAAGCTGGAATCTCCATGCAGGCCCTGGGGAGGGGGCCTGGGTCCAGTGACCATGAGGATCCAAAGGCTCATGGCCTTCGGGCTGCTGCCTGGTTAAGGTTGCCAGATTCAGCAAATAAAAATACAGGTCATCCAGATATCTTATCTGGCCACCCCGTCCCTGATGCCTGCTGGTACAATGTGTGGCCCTGACGAATGATGCTTAGCCATGGATAAGAGCCTCAGTCGCCCCCTGAAAGCACCATCTCAGGGGTGCAGGCAGAATAAGAGAAGCTGGGCCTGAGAGTTCAGGGGCATCCAGGGGAGCCTTCTGGGGTGGCTAGCAAGAGGCCTGAGTTTGCTGATCTGAAGGAAGCCAGTACTTCCTGACAAGAGGTGCAAAGCATTTCCTAGGTAGTCGCTAACTGTTCACCTCCATGCAAAGATGGGCTGTCTTCCAGCACCAGGGAGTTTGTGGGTCTTGAGTTGCTACAAGGTCTCTGAGAGTCAAAGGCAGCTCCTAAGTGTAGGCACAGGGTTCATGGAATAAGCACCATGT
Organism: Dasyprocta punctata; assembly: GCA_004363535.1. NCBI lineage: Eukaryota > Metazoa > Chordata > Mammalia > Rodentia > Dasyproctidae > Dasyprocta > Dasyprocta punctata. The sequence goes on along the minus strand of RJWM01027842.1, from coordinate 5,059 downwards.
TTTACTTCTTCTGCAAACTGCACATCTGAGACACATTTTGCCCAGCCGTGCAGGCTCTTGGTGGGCAGGGGTTTGGGTTAATAAATCAGAAACAGTCAGGGCAGCAGGCTTTCAGCAGGGATCCTGCCCCTGCAAGAGTGCATTCTGCCATCAGAACACCCTATGATCTGCATGAACGCAAGACTGAGTCTTTCTCAAGTTCACCTGTCTGAGACCAGCCGCAGAGAAACCGACCAAACAGTTCTCTCTCTCCTACTCACGGTATTGCACAGAATCCAAGATGCCACAGGAAGTATCTTTTTGTTTTAAGACAAAACCTCACTGCATATCCTAGGCTGTTCTTTAACTCATGATCTTACTGCCTCAGCCTCCTGAGTGCTGAGGTTGTGGGTGTTCACCATCATGACTGGATAAGAAGTATCGTTTCTTTGTGTACCAAAAAAGGAATAAAATGCTATGATTTATTATTGATTATAAGATGTAACTTGTTTTCAGAATTACAAAACTGTGAACAGATGAGCCTTTTAAGGGGCTGTGTGATGGGGGTTTATAAGCAATGCATATTTGGGCCAGCACAGACTGACTAAATGGGAATTTTGAGGAGGAGCCCTGAACTGACATGTGGCAAACCTCTCTAGGTGGTTTCAGTGGGCATCAGGTTAAGATTGTGTGGCTCAGGGTAGTGGTGCCTGGTCCCCTGGTGAGCTGGTCCAAACGATGCATCTTGATTCAGTGATCTGGAGTAGAGTCTGGGAATTTGCATTTCTACCAAGTTCCTATGCTGGTCCTGGGGGCTGCACTTCTGGACCTGGTATCTTGGTTACTTTTTACTCATTGCTGAGACAAAATACCTGACATCCAAAATTAGGGAAGGAAAGGTTTATTTCTTACAGTTCTCGGGGGTTTCAGTCCATACTCAGTTGGCTCCAAGGCAGCATGGTGTGGCAAGGTAGTCATTCATGGCCACTGCAAACAGCAAGGCAACCGAGAGAGAGAGAGAGAGAGAAAGACAGAGACGCTTTCCTCTTGCCCTTACACTGTATGTCTGCTCCACCCCTGGGTCGGTGCAACACTCATGTCACCAATCCCAGTGCCAGACAACAAACCAATCACAAATGCCAAACTCAGCCCTGTTCCTGCCATAATTACATGAGAGTTTGGGGGCAACACAGGATCAAACCCATACACCTGGAGTCTAGCTCTGGCTCGGCCACCATCTATCTGATGCTGGACTGGTAACATCCTTCACTGTGCCTTGAATTGTTATAATTGGTCAAGTGCTGTTGTGTTCTAAGAATCTTTGGTGAGTCTTGGCCTTCAAACATTTCAATTTTCCTAGAACCCGAGGAGCTGGTGTAGTTTGGGGCTGTTGGAGGTATGTGGGTTTGATCCCTTTTGTGATGGACCAGCTGGGGCCCTGAGACAGAGCACTGAGGATGGAGAAGACAGGCCCTGGTAAGTCTTTAAATGTGCTGGAAGAGAAGGAAAGAAGAGGCTGGGGTGGGATGTACCCGGTGATCCATGGCTGCTGTAGATGTCTGAGTGAGGCCCACTTTCTCTGGCATCTGTGTTCCATTGCGGGTAGGAAAATTAGGAGTAGCAAGAGAATAGTCCCTGAGCCTTGCTTGTGTACTGAGCCCTGTACTGGGTGTTTTGCAACCAGTGTTGTATTTAATCCTCCATGCTTTGTGGCAATATCATCCCCATGTTACAGAGGGGCTCACTGAGGCCCCAAAGGGGTTAAGTGAACTGTCAAGATCAAACAGGTCATTTGTAGAAGAGCTGGGTTGTGAGCCCGGTTCTTTGTGATTTCGCATGACACATGCTCCCTCCTGCCTGCCACCACCCAGCCTGGCACCCTCAGTGTCTGCCTGTTTCGTCTGCTTGGGTCTCACCCCCGCTGAAGCAGCAATGGAGGACTGTTTCACAAGGAAGAGTCCCAATGCTTGTGAGCTGGAAAATGAGGAAGATTTTCTGCTTGAAATCTGGGTCCCTGTGTTCGTCTCTTGGCAGAGCTGAAGGACCAGGACTCAGACCATTACCTCTCCTTAGGTCACTCTACCAGGGTTCTCCAGAGAAACAGCCAATAGCTGTATGCATGAGATGTGACTGACAATTACAGTGAATGTTTAAAAGGGTATAACAGTAAAAGACATTACCATTAACCCCCCTCAAAATACTCCCTCTTGCTTTGAACATACTAATCCCACATTCCTTGTTTTCTGAAGCAGTTCTGGAAGCCCTCTTTCATGTCTTAAATTGTTCTGGCTGCCTCTATGTCTTGAACTGACTCAAAATGTTTATCTTTCATGGTCATTTTGACCCTGGGGAGGAGCCAGAAGTCACATGGTACCAGATCCAGTGAACAGGGTGGTTGAGAACACATTGCGATATTTTTACATGCTGCTTTGGGGGGGATAGCATTTGCTAACTGCATTTGTGGTATTTTTGATCATACCTTGTAAAGATGCCCACAAAAGAGGACTTCTGGGCCTGCTTCAGAAAGTTGCAGGAATGATAGGGTAAGTGTGTTTGAAGTAAGGGGGAGAATTACGGGGTGGGTGGGGGATTAGTGGTAATCTGTCTCTTACTTTAAAATGTAAACATCACTGAACATTTTGATCACCCCTTGTAGATACACACAGTCCCCTATTGTAAAGGGATTTGCTGTAAGGTATTATGCAATTGTGCATTCCCAAGGGCTGCAGGGTGAGGTGGTGAGCGGGAGACCCAAGAGGACTGATGGCTTGGTTCCAGTCCAAGCTCAAAGATCTGAGCCCCAGGATAGCTGATGGTTTCCTGGATGGCTTCAGGATAGCTGATGGCTTCGTTTCATCTGAAAGCAGCAAACCTGAGACCAGGAAAAGCTTATATGTTGGGTCTGATGGCAGAAAAAAATCCGATGTCCCAGTTTGAAGCAGTCAAGTGGGAGGATGCTTTCTTTCTTGGGGAGGGACCAGCTTTTCGCTCTGTTTAGGCCTCTAATGGATTGAATGAGGCCCAGCCACACTCATGTGGGCACTGTGTTTTACCCAGCCTACCAGTTTAATGCTACTTTCATCCAGAAACACCCTCACAGAAACACAGAATAATACCTGACCAAGTATCTGGGCATCCTGTGGTTCAGACTGACATAAAATTAGCCATCCAAGCCACTCTGTGGAAAGTAGAGGGGGTTGGTGAGCTGGTGGCAGAGCAGTGGACAGAGAGCCATTTAACTTTTCCCAGCCTGTCATGCACACAGCTGTTCCAGGAGGGTGACAGGAGCAGTAACTTTTCCACAGCTGGGAGCCATCTGCGCTTCTTGCTGGCTTTGCATGTTCTCATTGGCATCATGAACGTGCTGCTACCTTGGGCTCTGCTGGCTGCTCTCTGAAGCCCAGATGAAGGGGTTCCAGTCAGGAAGTGACATTCTCTTCTTGCTCCAGCTTCCTTTCCCAGATGAGCATGGTGGGGTGACAGTCGAGGAGCTGGAGCTGACTCCTCCCTCAGAGATTCTTAGAAGAGGGTCTCGCCCTGCTTGTGGGCTCTAACTGCTGAGAAGCCCTGGTTGGGAGCCATGAACAAGAGCCCGGTGTGTCCAGAGACAGAAAGCCGGTTTCTGTCTGGAATTGTCCAGAGAATGACCTCTATTGCCCAAGGTATTCTAGAGAGTTAAGTGAAGTAGAAATAAATGAATATGCAGTCAAGAGGAATCAGGCCCTTGAAGAAGTCAGCACAGAAGATGACACCAAGATTGTTTTTGGAGACACATCTGAAGAGCCAGCCTAAGGATGGAGATGCAATAGCTGGGCCTGTAAGCCTCCCTAGGGATAAACAGCAGCTCGAGATAATACTGTCATTAGCACCCCCTAGTCCAGTGAGCCCAGCTAGTAGGTTACTCACCAGACACGTAGGTGAATAACCAGAACATCTGGCTTCCATCCCTTTCCAAAAATGCCTTTGTTCTTTCCATATATCCTTGCTATTCAACTCATTTCCCAATTGGATCAATGTTAACTAAGTGGCTATCCTTGTAATCCTATAGGTTGATTATAGTTTGACTCATGTCGTACCCACATTGTGATTTTGGTGTATAAATTACCCCGCTGAAGAGCCTGGGTAGTTGCCTACTTGGGATTCCTTTGGGAAATCTAGGAGCTATTCTTCTGTATGTTTCTAATAAAATTCTCCTAATTTTCTCCTTTGGTTTGAAACTTTATTCCTTGATGTTGAGAGATCGGCGCATCTTAAATCAAACAGGTTGGGAGTTACTTTTCCCATAACAATGGTGACCTGGGGGAGTGGAGACTAAAGTGTGTAAGATTGCTTCAGTGCTTCTGGGTAGGTTGGCCCAAGTTACTGATCCCTGCTCAGGTGTCCCCCAGCCTCAATTTTATACTCTGGGAACGACCATATCTAGTCTTCCTGCTGCTCCCATCCCCTGTGCTTTTCTGCCTGTCCATAAGTGACACACTGACATTCAAGATTTCCAGGAAAAGTCCCTTCGGTCAAAGCAGACTTGTGTTTCATTTATGCTAACTCTCATAATGTCTTTCCTGGCTTTGGCCTAGTTTGGTTCCTCAGCGCTGGACCTGTGAGGAGAAGGAGGAGGGGAAGTAGGGTGTGAGTGGGGAGCACCCCTTTAAAGAGAAGGTGCTCCTGTGGAAGACCCTGTGAGGGATGAGCCATGAAAGGCCTCAGGCTCCCTGGAAGGGACAGCTGGCCTCCAGAGAGGAAGATAGGCCCCTTGGAAAGGGTGCAGGCCTGAGTGGGTGGGGGAGGCAAGGGGAGAAGGATGGGGAGGCAGAGAGGCCTTGGTTCCAGCTGCCTAACTCGACAACAGTCCAAGCCTGCTGGGGATTTGTGTGGGAGCCACGTGAGACGTTGTTCTGCAGCCTCTGTAGGATTGCAAGGGTTGCATCTTAAATTATTTTTACATTACAATATTAAAAAGAGGGTAATGTGGAAGACAATATATGAAGATGATATAAATGTGTTTTACAGAGGTATTGAATGTGCTTGGTGTTTGAGGAAGTGGGGGCTGGGAGGGTGCTTCACAGAGGCAGCAATGTGCCCA
>RJWM01027841.1:0-26343 GCA_004363535.1 Dasyprocta punctata | reverse complement strand
GCCAGGAGGAAGCTTCCCATTCCCAGAGCTCTGTCTCCAGAGCAAAATGAAAAGCAGAGAGGAGAGACAGAGAACCAGGACCACAACTGCATCCATTGAACCCTCTCTTCTTACTGAGACAGCAGTGAGCTTGCAATAGAATGATTTTGTAATGCTCTCACCTAATTCATTATGCACTCTTTTGACACATAAGTGACCAAACAGCTAGATGTACCTTTTTTTGTACCAGAAATTGAACTCAGGACTTTGTGCTTGCCAGGAAGGCTCTGATTCACTGAGTCATATTCCCCACCTTAGATGTACTTTAGTCACTTCTCTGGATAGACTTTGTCTCTAAGATACACATTCAATAAAAATATTCCTTATCCTTGCTCTCTGTTTTCCAGTTCCCTTCCAGGAGATTGCTTACATGTTGCTGACAATGCACTGATGATTCAAAAAAATCCATATGCTTCCAATGTGCAGTATGGCTTCATAATGTTTTGATGATGCAAGAAAATTACTCAAAATTCTGCCTTCTTAGAATAATGACAAGTTGGGAATTTACGCCCTCAAGGAATAACAAATTATGACATTCTATGACCTGCATGTTTAAAAACATCTTAATGGGCTGGGAGTTTGGCTCAGTGGCTTAAGCACTGGCAGGCATAACGTTGTGAGTCCATTCCCCAGTACTGCAAAAAAACAAAAACAAAAAAAGAATGTTTGAAGCTAAAAATATCTTACTGTTATATCAGACACTAGAGACTTTTTTCTTGGCAATGGAAGCATTTCAACTACATGATATACTCTGCTACTATAATCTATCTCTAAACACAAAATACCTAACATGCCACATACATCATCAATAAAAAAAAAAACTATATTGTTTTTGGCTAGATAAAGTTCCTTGTCCTTCAAATTAAATTCTAAAAAATAAAAGACAAATTCATTTTCTAAAATTTTATATTCAGAAAAGGAGATTGGGAACATAGGTGAGCTGTCGGCATCATATAAGTCATAGATGAAAGAACTGGGATTTGTCAGGTATCTTCAGATACCCAATGTGCCTCCCCACACCTTCCTGAATAAGTATGGCACAACAAAACAAACTTCAAACATTAGATACTCTGAATGAACACTATACTAACTCTCTTTGTAAGGCAACATGTTGTCTATTAAATACAAGCTCCTAACTTCATTCCAAAGACAATACTACAATAAGTATTCAAGAGACAAATTCAGATAGGGTTCCCTTAACCAATCATTGCAGAGTTAAATTTAATCAGCAGAAAGGTAAGACCACTTTTCAAAGAAGTGTAGAGGACTCAATAAATCATGGTTTCCCCCATGTTTTAGCCGCATCCAGAAAAACCTGATTCTATTGAATTTTATCTGTCATTGTCATGAGTAAAAAATGAAATGACGACTAGCATGGAAGGCAAAGTAGAGATACAACTACAGTTGTCAATGCAGTAAAGGATGGGAGCAAGGGGAATCATTATACCAAAAGTCCAGCAAGACAGCAATATGCTTCCCTAAATAAGAGCAGACAGTCATAAGGATTGAATTATTAGTGGAATGATATACGTTGCTGTATCACTAATGTCAATGCTTTACCGAAGGTATATTTTGTGATGATAGCACCAATTTTCTTCTAAATTGGCTAGTAAAGTTATTTGTAATACATTTTATTAAAAAAAAAACTGTCTCATGAAGACATTGTTACATAATTTTTACTGGTCATGTTTATAAGGAAACTTAAACTTTGTAAACAATTTTCACACTAATAATATTCTTTTGGCTAAGATAAAATTGTTCGTATAGTAAAGTAATGAAACTGAACCTTGGAGATTCATTCTCACGACAAAGGATACACAGTATTTGAGGAACATGATGTTAACACCTGCATAATCTGCATCTTGCACTCTTCCCTCCAAGCAGAATGTTCACATCTTCTAAATTGCTGACAGGAATGCAAATTAGTAAAGCCATTAGTGAAAACAGTATGATAATTCCTCATAAAACATAAAAATATATATTTATATCACTATATAGTTCACCAGTCTTACTTCTGGGTATATATGAAACAATCAAATCAACATACCATGGTGACATGCTTATTTCATGAGCATGTTTATTTGTGGCACTGTATCCATTTGCTAAAATATAGAGTTTTCCTAAGAGCCTATCAACAGACAAATGGACATGAAAATGTGGGATACATAAAGGATAGAATACTATTCCAGTCTAAAGCAGAATTAAATCTTCTCATTTTTAACAAAATGGATGAAACTAGAGGATATTAGGTTAAGTGGAATAAACCAGACACAGAAAATACGCACTTCATGTTCCATCATAAGTGGAAGCTAAAACAAAGTCAACCTGATTGTGAAGTTGTAATTAATACAAGTTGGAAAAGTGTGGTTTAGGCTAGCCAAGGACAGGTGATTTTAATAAATGCATGTATGGAAACACCACACAGAGGTCAATTAATATATGCTATCAAAAATAAAAAACAGAAGATTAAAAAACAATTACTTCTACTGGGATCACCAAGAGTTCCTAATTATGTACTATGCTTCCATATTTTGTGATTCAGCCTAATGGGTGACTTTTGAAATGAACATAAATTGTGTTAATAATTATAGAAGCTACTGATTAAAATAAGGGTCAATGAAGTTTGATTTTGTAACCTTTAGACTATGAGCAATCCAAGTACTTTACTCAGTGAAAAATGAGCAAGGAAAAGGTCATGGACTCACAGGACTTGCAACTCTAACAGAATGCTACCAACTTATTTGGGGTAAAATAAGTTCAGGTGCTCTCTCTAGAGCAATCACTTTATCTCTTAAGAGATGTTTATTCTTTGTCCCATTTTACCAAGCTGAGGCTCCAACCTGGACCCTTCCCTTAAAAGAACGAAAGAATCATACATAAACATAGAAGATACCTCTAATATCAACTCATCTAAATTTTGTTTTGTTTTTAAGGGGTGAGAAATTGATGATTCAGTAAAATAAAGTATCACTGATGCACAGCACAAGACCTTGTCTCAATATTCTAGTTTCCTAATCTGCCTTTTAGTGGTTTCTCACTTCCCATTGCACAGATGTTCGCCCAGTTCAAGTATTCTGCATTAAGCTTTAGAGTCCGAGAATAACACAAACCTCAGCTTGGATGGAGTTGTGGATTAGAGTTTTTAATTTTAAAAAATTACATTTTTCACAACAAAACTAAATGCAAAATACACAATTCCCAATTGCACTCTTCTGATACCTACGTACGACCTTTCCCACATTTCACAGCCTTCTCTTTGTGGTCAATCATAATCCATAGAACCAACATTGCCACATCATTATTCAAAGTCCACAGTTTACACAGTGTTCATTCTTTGTGTTGTACATTCAATGGATTTTGACTAATGCATAATGATATTTATCCAGTATTGTACTCTCAAACAGGACAGTTTCACTGCACTACAAACCTTCTTTTCTCTGTTTATTCATCCCCATCTTCTCCCCAAGCTCACAGAAATGAACGATCATTTTAGAGGCAACACAATGTTATGTACACTGTAGTTGGAATTACACAGCATGTAGCCTTTTCCATTTGGATTCTCTCACTTAGTAATATGAAAAAGATTCCTCCATGTTTTTTATCTGCCTTACTATCTCATTTCAATTGACCAATAAATAACACCGCATTGCATGGATATATCTCAGATTCCGCATACACTACCCTATTAAAGGACTTGTTTGCTCTTAAATTCAGCAAAGATAAACAAATCTACTATGAATATCCATGTGCGGGTTTTTGTACAGTCATACTTTTCAATTCATTAGAACAAATCCCAAGAAGAACTCCTGAATCACACAGTAAATGTATTGTGGTATCATACGAAACTGTAAAAATATATTCCAAAGTGGTGTCATTTGACATTTCCAACAGCAATAAGTAATAGTCCCCTTGAAATATACCTGTCCAATATTTTGATGTCTGCTGTTGCATAGCTACACAATGCTATCCCTTTGTCATTTTAGGTGGCAAGTTCCCAGTGATGTACCATGTTGAGAATTTTCTTTTTTATTGGTATAGTTTGCAATATATAACAACTACAATTATCTTTGAGAATTAGCACATATAGCGATCACATACCAACCATGTTTACCTCCCATTCCCTTCCCTCTTCTTGCTTATTCCCCCATTCCATATCCTCTTCCTCGCTACACAAATTTGGACCCCTGTTTCCTATCATCTCTTATTTTCTCTATAAATTATTTATATTTTCGGTTTCTCATAAAAGAGAAATCATGACATTTAAACATCTTGCTTATTTCACTTAACATTATGGTCTCAAGATGCATCCATTTTCCTACAAATGACTCAAATTTATCTTAATTTATGGCTGCAGTGTACTGCATTGTGTATATATATCACACTGTCTTTGTCCATTCATCTGTCAAAGGACATATAAACTGATACCAAAATTTAGCTATTATAAGTTGTGCTGCTGTAAGCACGAGCATGCATATAGCACTGTACTGTGAGATGTCTTTAACTCTTTTGTATGGCTCTTTAGTCTCAATTCCGTTAATTTCTGTTCTGATCTTTGTAACTTCTGTCCTTCTAATAGTTTCACATTTGGATATTCTTGGTTTTGTATGACCTTCACATGCATAATTAAATTATTTATTTGGAATGGTCTTATTATTTTAAGGTGAGTGTTTACTGCTACAAAGCTCTTTCCTAGAATTGCTTTTATTGTGTCCCATGTGTTTTGGTATGTTGCACTTCTGTTATCACTTGATTTTAGGAATTCTGTTTTCTTTATTGATTTCTTCTCTGACCCGTTGATTACTTATTACTGCTGTGTTTATGTAGTTTGTGTTTTGTTTTCCTATTGGTTTCTAATTTCATTATGTCATGAACAGATAGTATGTAGGCAATTATTTCAATATTTTTGTATTCATTCAACATGTTTTACTACGTAAGGTATTACCTATTTTGGAAAAAGTTCCATGTACTAGTGAAAAAGCTTTTATTCTGTTGCTGTAGGGTGAAACACTTTATAGATATCTGTTAAGTTATTTTGTTCAGAGTTGTGGTTTAACTCTGATATTTCTTTGTTGCTTGTCTGTCTGACTGGCTTGTTTACTTGTGAGAGTGGGAAATGGACATATCCAATATGATGGTACTGATATTTAGCTGTCATTTTATGTCCAGTAGTTTTCCTTCACTTGATCTTAGCCAAAATGCTGAGAAGCAATCCAGTAGTTTGTTTGTCTTTTTGTTTTTGTTTTTAATGAATTTGGGTACACAATAATTTGATTCAAATGTATTTTCAGCTGTTACCTCTTTTCGTAGAATTCTTCCCTTGCCAGTATGTGATGGCCTTCTTTGTCTCTTCTGATCAGTTTGCTTTGAAATCGGCTTTGTCTAAAAATAGGATAGTTACTCCTATTGATTTTGGGCTCCAGTTACATGGAGAATTATTTCCAATTTTTTCACTTTCAGTCTATGTGCTTTTCTAGTGTAATGGTCTGATACCGAACCAAATAAGACCAGAAACAAATCAAAGGTTTTGGGAGTCTTTAATGGAAAAAACAACAACTGACCAGGGCTGCCTGTTCCTACACATAGGCAGGATCAGAGCAACAGCCCTGAGTCCTCACAGCCAGCAGAATTTAAAGTCCAAGCACAACCTGGTTAGTGATAGCCATACATGGGAGAGTCTTATCTCAGCCCTTAGCTTACTCTACTGGAATTCATGCCAGCTCGTTATGGAGGGTCCTTCTATGGACAAGCTGATATGTGGGCAGGGTCATTCTATGGGCAAGCTGACATGACTCCACAGTTATCTGTGAAAAGAAACAGGACCCAGCACAGCCGGGCAGGCAGTCAGTTAGTACCAGCATTTGGAGAACATCACGGGGGGTTAAAAGGGGAACTAGTGCAATGGGTGAACATAGTCTTAGTTTTTACAGAGTATTAGCTGGCCTTATACACTAAGTATGAAGTATAACTCTTCCTGGGAAAATATGATTTTGTTTTTTGATCCAATCTGCCAGACTGTCTTTTGATTAGGAATTAAGATCACTAACAATGAGAATTATTATTGTCATGTATTTACTCAATCTTGTCATTGTAGGACTTTTCCAACACTGAATTTTCACTTTCTCCTTCTCCTTTTCCTTTTCTTTTCTTTCTCCTTCTTCTTCTTTTTCTTTTCTTTCATTTAATTACCTCCCAGTTAGATGTGTACTTTTCTTTGGGGTCTTTGCTGCTGCTGTTCTCCATGTCTCTCTACAGGAATGTCTTAAGTATCTTACGCAATGCTGGCCTAGTAGTGATGAATTTTTTTAGGATTTGTTATGCAAAGTATTTCTCTATCAAAATTTAAAGATTTTAAAGTTCTCTGTAATATATGTCTGAGTTGACAACTGTTTTCTGTTGACAATTGTTTTCTTGAAAAAACTTTATCCTCTTGTACAAGCAAAGATATGACTAGACAGACCCACACAGGACCAATAACACTCCACCCCAGATCCACGAGGCCCCTCCCACAAAATGAGCAAAGCGAGCCCATGCAGGATGGCAACACACACACAAGGGTGGGATCATCCAGCAGTCCCAACGTGCTCTACATTTTGCTTCACCTTGGCATGAGGTAGGAGAGGTGAGAAATATTCAAAGAACTTGATCCTGGCTAAGGACAATGCTTGGGGAGAAAGGGAAGCAACCAGACCATGATTGTCAACACTTGAACCCCTGTCCCTATGGCCTGCATCCAGCAGATACCAAAAGAGTGAAGGCATTCTCATCTACCAAGGACAGGCCTTGGCTGGGATAGTAACCACAGTGTGAAATGAAAGACAGGGAGGCCTGAGGCCTTCAGGACCAACAGGTCCTGAAGCTAGATAGAGAAAATCATGACTGGCTAGATGCTAAGACTGCAGAACTTGGAAAGGAACCATCCATTTACAAACTCAGGAATTTTTAGTTGAGTCTATCCTCTTTTGGTTTTTCTTTTTTATTATTATTATTTTTATCTTTTTTATAGGGTTTTTGAGGTGTTTGTGGGTGTTTTCTCCCTCCTTCCATTTTAGTTTCTTTTCGTTCCTTTCCACTTTTCTCCTTTCAACTTTGTTTTCCTGTTCTTTCTGAACTTTCTTTTTATTTCCTATATTCTGTTCTCTACATAGTTTTTTTTTTTTCTTTTTCTTGTTCGTACTGTCCTGCAATTGTTCTCTAACACTATTAATTTCCTTTCATCATTATTAGGACCTACTATCTCACATTACTCTGGTTCTGTGTGCCTTTTAACTTTACTAGTGTAACTCATAAGACTGTGAATCTCTAGATAGCCAGTTAACTTTATGCTATTGCTTTTGAATATTATTTTATTTTTAGAAAGATGAAGCTCTTTTATGTAGCAGATATTGACTATAAGTCAATATTTGATTTGTTTTAATGATTATACTATAACTATAGATCTCTTTTCTGTGGTTAATGAGACAGACTGGACATCAGATAGGAATTCTTTTCAATATAGATCCCAATACACTTAAGGTTAGGCTCTAGCTTTCTCTAGTCCTCAAGTTTAAATTCTTTTGGATACTGTGCAAACTGTAAAACTATACTTTGAGGTTCCAAGCATGGTGCAGTTATTCCTAAGATTTATTTTGCTCTTCTGTAAATTCAGAATTATACTGTTGAGCTTGGCCTTCTTTTCTGAAAATGTCTTGCTAATAACACCTGATACAATTTACCTCTACCTGCAGTTGCAAGAATCAAAGCAGGCACCTATTCTAAACCTGACATCAATGCCACAACTGACTCCAGAGCATCTCTGACAGGGCCAGAACCCACGCCATTTCCTCTCACCCCCACTCCAGCAAGGTTTGCTTCATTCACCTTTCCACACTTGGGCCAGACATTAACAGGGCCATGAGAGATCACCATGGCCACCATTATCACAGACCAAGGAGCCACCCAAGTCCATTTGCCCTCATTTAGTCTTTATAATAGTTATTTCATTGCCTAGTGATGAGATAATATGGTTTCAATGATTATGACTCTTCATGACTGAGAATAAGTTAATTTTATAAATATTATTAAATGTCACAGGCATGATTTAAAATGTACATTCTTCTCTGTTGAACTTTCTGTAGAGTACATGGATACAACGTACATTTTCAAACATGTCATTTGTGTTACTCAATTCCTCTATAGTTTCTATGTAGCTTGTGAGTTGTTCAAATTTACCTTTATAATTACGAGTTTTTGTCAAATTTGTCTTGTAATTCTGACTTTTTGTTGTTTTGTAGAGTTTAACAATGTGTTTATGTTGCTCAGCATGGAGTATACTTTATATGTTTTATTCATATCGATGCTTTGCAGCATATTCTATTTGTTGTATAAACTGTTTTGGCCTGATGTATGTTTTTCAATTTTTTTTTTTTACAAATCCAAAACAGTAGTATTATAGGTTTACAAAGCAAGATGATAGGAATTTGACAATGGTTGCAATAAGGCATATTGCTACCTTCAAAAGTTGTTTAGATTAACAGATGTAGACATGCAAAATTAAGGTAAACATGTGAGTATCAACTCTTTCTTTTCAATAACCAATACATTTAGAAGTATAACCATTTTAGCCATCCTATGCATACACATATACAAACTTAACGTCTAAGGAGAAAATTTTGAAAGCACCAGCAAAAACTAAAACTTCATCTACAAAGAAAAACAATTAATTGAAAAAAAAAAGAGTGGACTGTGTGCATGAAACAGTGTCTCTTAAAGTAACAATAAACTAATGTATTCTAATATGCAAGCTGATAATTTCTGTACCGATTTTTCGTACTTTTCTTTCATTGGGGATTTCTTATGCTTCCTTTCTCTCCTTGTCTAACTTTGACTGGATTTGCAAATAATGGGTTAGATAGTTACCCCCTTGTTCTCTTCCCCTGCCCAAATTCAACCCAGCAAGTCATTTTCTTACGTCACTGTCCATTTTTCACCCAGCTTCTGTGAAATATGTTAAGACACAGTTTTTTAAAAATTCTTAAACTGAACACAAATTCTTTCTGCATATATTCTTTCTAGTGATTCTCTAGCCCCCAAATGTTTTAGAATGGAAAGTAACTATATAATCCAAGGGCTCTTAATTGAGGAAACAGGGAACCTAGACACAGCTTTTGTACCCACAGGGCCTGGCACAGTTCTGCCTGGTAAATTGGGTTGGCTCATTTCAGGTCGATGTGGGTGCAAACACGCAGATTACATTCACAGCAATCATTTATCTAATTTTTTATACAACCCTGTGCTACTCTCTAAATTTGTTTCTTTTCCACATTTTTACTTTCTTAAACAAAAGGAGGCTTGGGATTCCCAGAATATATCACTATGTCTTTAATAATAGCAGGTTCCAAAGCACAGAAATGAGCAGGAGTGGGTGTGGTAGATCACACCTCTAATCCCAGAACTCAGGAGGGTGAGGCAGGAGGACTGCTACAGTTCTGAGCTACAGAGTGAATTTGAGCCCAACCTGGGCTTCATGGTGAGTTCAAGGTGATCGTTCACTACAGGGTAAGACTCTGACTCAACAACTCAAAGCACAGAAATTGATTTTTTAAGTGTATACATAAGTGGTTATGATTTAAGATCATTAGGAATTATTCTTGAGATAACTTGTTAAGGAGAATATTGTAACTTTTATTTAGAACCTTGGTGTCTTCAACACAGAATTCTTCTGCTATTTGATCTCAGATTAAACAATTAGTTGGAATGCAACAATTATATGTTAGAAAACTAAAAGTGATGAGTTTAGGAAGAGTATTCAATGACTAAATTTGCAATGTGTTTACTTTTGGAACAATTTTAATTCATGTTTAAAGTAATACATAAAACCAAAATGTACTGTGTATATTTACTGAGTTTGGTGATGTTTTGATACATGTATACATTGTGTGATGTTTTGATCCAGGTAAATATAATCTATCTCCTCAAACATTTATCATTTCTTTATGTGAAAAACAGTTAAAATCCTGTTCTACTTTTGGAAATATGCAATACATACGTTTGCGACTTACACTGCTTTCAAATTCCCCTTGATTTTTCTTGCATTACAAAAATTAATGAGGAAAACTTTTCCAACAATGTATAAAGAATATCCAGAGAAACAGAACAAATTCAATGTATGGGTTTGTGTATATACGTGTGTGTCTATGAGAGAGAGGAGAGGGTTTATTATAAGGAACAGGCTCACTCATTTGACTCTAGTGGCCAACAAATCATTTATAGAGAAAATCAACACATGAAAATTCAGTTAAAGGTTAATGTTTCAGATTTTAGTCTGAATACCACAGGCAAGCCAGGCAGGTAACAATCTCAGTCACAATTTCTATGTCACATTTTTGAGGTCAAATTTCTTTCTTCTTTGGAGAACTGATCTTGGTTCTTCGAGGTTTGAATTCAGTGGATTGGGCCCACCCATGGATTCTAATCTGCTCTAATCAAAGCATGCTAACTTAAATATTAGAGAAATTTAAAAAACATAATAAAGATCTCAGCAAAAAGCAACTCACAGTTTGTAGAGGTTTCAGCCCATAATCACGTTGCCCCAAGGCAGAGTGGCATAGCAGCCATGCATCACAGAGGAAGGTGGGAAGAGGGTAGCAACAAGGGATGACCACAGCTCTTTCTATCCCTTATAGCTTATCCAAGCTACTTAGGAAGGGTTGCTCTTACACCCTTAATCCTAGTGCCTTGGAGCCTAGCTTTTACCATGAATCAACTCCAGTGTAACACACTCTAAATCCAGTCACCTCTTGAGAAAGCCCCAACTATGACCAGATGAGGCTTTCAAGGAACATCTAAAGACAAGCCATAACAACCAGGGATACACCTAAGCTTGCATGGTTTCAATAGCCTGGAGTTAAATGGTCTCTGGAATGGGGGACCACACAAACTCAAATGGTCTCTGGAATGGGGGACCACACAAACTCACAAACCATAAACCCAGGTGGGGAAAGCGGTGACTTGGGGTACGTGATGAACACAGAAACTGGTAGTCGCTGGAGTGAATACATCACTAGGATAGGTACTACTGGCTGACCACACTCAGCAGAAAAGCTATGCAGGGTTCTGCATTGATATGCAAAAACTTGAAAACATAGTAAGGCTTACTACTGACTTGCAATCCCTCCCCCATATCTGGTGGATTTCAATACTACAGACCTTAGAAAGAAACCATTCGTTCAAAAGCACAGAGGACTTTTTTATATCTTTGTCTTCATTGGCATTTTGTGCTTTGTTTTCACTTTTATTCAGTGTTTTCTTTTCCTTTTTTTTTTTTTTTTTGTGACAGAATCTCACTATGTAACACAGGCTGGCCTCAAACTCAAAGTGATCCTCATGCCTCAACTTCCTAATTACTGGGATTATAGGCATGTGCCACCACACTGGGTTTTCTTTTCCTTCTTTTGCTATCTTTTTTCTTTTCATTTTTGTTCTTTATCTTGATTTTTTTCTGTTACTTTCATCTAATTTTGTTAATTATCTTTTACTACTTTATAGAATCCTTAGTGTCACTTTTTTCTCCACCTTTTCAACTTCCTTTTCTTCATTTTTAAAATTTTACTTTTTACATTTTTCTCTTCCTTGGACACTGCATTTTACTAGTATTTTTGCTATAAAACTTAATTAATATTCATATATTGAGTAGACTCTCTTTCATCATTGTTGAATTCTGTTTTTAATGGTGGTATAGTTGTTGCATTTAATAGATATTTACAGTACGTAAATATGGTACAGTAAATATTTGGCATATCTTTATCTCTATATTATTATTTCTAATATATCTTTTCTATTGTTAAGAATGGTGCAGTTGTGGCTTTTAATATTTTTATTATTATGTCAATTTTAAATATGCCTTTGAATCTGTTATTGTTGCTTTTATCAGTATTTTCAGGATAAAATAGTTTCTGCTATTCAATGATTTTTATGTCTCTCGATCATCAAAAATTCTGTGGTACATTTCTGAAAATTTTGTGCTAAACCAATTGTACTGTACTACCCCTCTCCAAAATAATGGAGTGATATGATCTCTGGACAGAGAAAAAGATGTATAATTAGTTTTGCACAGGGTGCATCACTGGAAAGAGATATTAGCTCAAATGTTCTCTACTCTAACAAAAAATATTTCCACTGTAATCATCCCTCAACTCTCAGCTCAAAACATAGAAATATGGTGAAACAAGGCAACAAAAAGCACCTCAAGACTCCCAACTCCCAAAAAGTCAGTCCCTAGGGCATCAATGAGGATAAAATCAAAAGTCAAATAGCAGAATTATATGAAGTGACAAAACAGGAGAGAAAGAAAAACATCAAAATATTCTTGTTGAGCTCAATAATGATATAACTAAAACACATAATGTGCTTTAAAAAATGATCAGCAAGTAAACCAAATACATCAATAAAAACTGGCTGAGATAAACTGCTACAAAATATAAACACTTCAGTAGAAAATTAGACCCCCTGAAAAAGGTAGCAAAGAAAATCCAGAAGATAAAAATTCTTTAGAAAGTATGTTAATCAGAAGTGACCAAAGTGAAGAGAGAATCTAAGAATTAGAAGATAGGATCAATGAAGGTGACAATATACTTGACATATCTTTCAAACAAAAGGGATTATGGAAAATTGATCAAGCACAAGATCACCAGAAACCCAGCAGGCCCCATGTTGGACACACATGCTGGGCAGGTAGGACCAGTGTAGTGGAAAAGCCCAAAGCAACACTGAGAATGCAAGCCAGCAATTGATAAGTTACATGAACCAGTATTACGCTCTGGCACACAGCACATAGAATAAGAGTGGGCAACAGGGGCCAACATTTTATATCAAAAGGCTCAGAGAGAATTTTGACAACAGAAGGCCAGACCCAGCCCCCATATCCAGTGGCCAAGATCAGTCCCATACCCAGCACAAATCCCACTGCAGATTTGGCTGGGATACACAACACATTCCTGGGATCCAACTTGGACCTACCCCAGAACTATAGACACCAGAGGAATTATACTACTTTTGTTTTTCTCTCTTTGTTTGGTTTTCCTTTTTCTGCCAGGTTGGGCCTTTTTTGTTTTGTTTTGTCTTGCTTTATTTTTTGTGGATTTTTTTGGGGGGGGTTCTCTTTTTTTCTTTCTCTTTCACAATTTAGATATCTTAACTTTTTTCTTGTTTTTTTGTACTCACTCTGTTTCTCTCTTTCTTCACCTGTCTCACCAGATTTTATGACACTTTCATGTGAATAAACATCTCTTCTCTTTCTGGTTCACTTCAATATTCCTTTGCTTTCTCTTTCAGTCTTTCCTTCCTGTGTCCTCCAGTTTCCCAAAACTTGGGAAATCATGGTCCTCTAACCTTGCTCCTACTATCATCGTCCTCGTTCATCTCTCTCTCTTGTCCACTATTCCTCTAAAACCGTCCCTGATGAAACAGGCTAAAATCACTCCACAAAGGGGGAAATCATTGCAATAAAGTTCCTGGTATATGTTGAATTGTGTATGCTTTATGCCTGTAGAATTTTCTCCAGTGGTTAAAGGTATCAGGTTAATAGTTATCACACTTTGTCAGGAGCCAGGCTGTGCTTGACACTCTTGTTATTGCTAATTTTAGCCAGGGCAACTTACCTGATACAATCAGTTGTTCTCCCCTGTATGACAACACTGTGCTTATATAGGGTCATAACCATCTCTATAGTCCAGTACCAAAGGACTGGGTGCTGAACTAAATAGGCAGCAACTTTTCCTCCTTGAAACATTGGGAAGGTAGATTCTTGGGATAGTCACAAAGACCAAGAACAACCTACATTTAGAAGATATCTCTGAGGAATGAACATTTCCTAGGAAAGTCTCAATACTAGTTATATAGTTATCTGCCATAAGAAATCTGCAACCATCAACACAGAAAACAAAATAAAATAGAAAATAGCAAGATGCAGAAACAAAACGCAACCCCATACCCCTATCCGACGCAAGACAAGTTGAGAGTACAATGACATAGAGAAACTCAGAAGCCAATCACTGACACTTTGTGAAATGATAACAGCAGAAGTAAATAAACAAATGTAAGAGGCTACAGAAAAAATAACGTCTAAGGTGCAAAAATAAATGGTAATCAAAATGAAAGATATTTTGATACTTTAAGATTATGCAATAAATCCCCTTGTATAATGGTTTTAAAATTTTTACTTTAAACAGAATAAAACCAAGCAAAATAAAACAGAATAAAGAAAATCAAAATGAACCAGTGTAGGTGACACAGGACTTCAAAACAACAGAAAATCAACAATGGTTAACCACAATGCTTCTTATTGACTTTAAAAGAGCTGTCCATACTTTCAGACATTAAAATCAAATAAAACAGAACAAAATAAAATAAAAACAATGAGTGCAATAAAGAGCTTCAAAAGAAGATGATAGTAAACCCAAAATGGCTATCATAATATATCTTGCTATTTTTGAAATAGCTGCCCATGCCATTGGATATAAGAGAATCAAACAAAACAGAATAAAACCCAACCCAGAAAAACAATGAAAGTGACACAGCACTTCAAAACATGATAATAAGGAATTAACAACAGCTACCACCTTCACAAGGAGATCCCCCATGTCTGCATCATTTCAAATTTTTAAAGTCAGTGAAACACTAAACACTGAAAGCATTAAATTGTATTTTACTTCAAAAATTATCATTGCAGCCCTACATTTTTATAGACCATCTGGTCACTTATGGCAGAAGGGCATTGGCACTTCTTGTTTTCCAGCCTGCTCACTGGAAGGAGCTGGCATCTGGCTCTCCACCCAGCATCCCGTGCATGGAGCCAGTTCACAGGGAGGGCTTGCTTCTTGTTGACTTCTTGCTCTCTCCCCCACAACAGTCTGCCCCTCATATAATATTTTTCTGTAGATTATGTTCCTCTAGAAAATCTTAACCAGTACAATGCCTGAGATCAATTACTCTAACTTTTCTATTTTTTAAAGAATGAACATTTTGTGATTGAGTGAAGTATCACCAATGCATCAACAAAGACTTTGTCTTCCGGTCTGTTTTTCCCAAATCCCATTTCTATGACAGTTACGGTATGGATATAAAATGTTCCCTATAAAAGTTCTGTGTTCAGAAGTGGAAGTTGATTGTATGGTGAGGGCCCCAACTTCACCAGTGAATTAACTCCATTGATGAATTCATGATTGACAGCATTATGGAGTGGCTGTGGAACTTTGGAGATAGGGCCTAGTTGAAGGGGATGAAGAAGTCATGGTGGGACATGGCCATGAGGAGTGTATCTTGGCCCCAGCCCCTCTTCTCTTGCTCTTTCAATCTCTTTGTGTTTCCCTGTGCCATGAGTTGAGCAGCTTTCCTCTGTCACACCCTCAAACATGATGTTTCTTCCTCACCACAAGGCTAAAACCAATGAACCAAAATGAATGTTCACGTTTAAATCAACGTCCTAGGCTATTCTGTAACAGCAACTGAAAGGTATCACATTCACCCTTTATACCGTACACTCTATAGGTTCTGAGTAACACATAATGATGCATGTACACGATTACAAAAATCACGATTACAAAGTTCAATACAAAATAATTCCACTCCGCCAAATTCCTGTGTTCTACCAGATTGTTTCCTACCTTCAGCTCATGTCTTTGAAAATATGAATCTTTTTAATGGAACCATTGGTTTGCCGTTTCCAAAACACATGGAGTCATGTGCAAAGTAATGTTTTCAGAATACTTTCCTTTCCTTAGTAGCATGTTTTTACATGACTTGATGCTTCATTTCTTCTTTCTAACCATGGCAAAGTTTGTTTGAAAAAGTAAAAGTGAAGAGTGAGGGACAAACTGCCTCTGCAGAGCAAGCTTGGGCTGAGAAAAAGAGGGAAAAAAGCAAGAAAAAGTACACCCTGAAAGATGCAAAGTAGGCTATCATGATCAAAACCACAAGAGCTGATGCCTCATTTCTTTAATTCATGAAATAGCAATCCATTGCATGGATGTACCGCAGTTTGTTTATTCACTTACCTACTGAAATATCTCAATTCCTTCTGATATTTGCCAAAGAAGGCTGCTACAGATACCCATTTGTAGGATTTTGTGTAGGCATAAGCTTTTAACTTATTTTGATCAATACAGGAAGCACAATTTCTGAAACACATAGTAAGCATACATTAGTTTCATAAGAAACCCTAAACTATCAAAGTGTCTATTAAGGTTTAGATCTGGAATTTCCCTCCAAAATCTCACATGCTCAAAGGTGGGACTTTTGGAAGATCATTGAGTCAGGAGGCTAAGTATGCTGATTGGAGGTGGGGCCTGATTAGAGACAGGTCACTGGCAGCATGACCTGGACTGGAATCACTCCCTCCACACGTCCTTCTTTTCCTCTCTGGTTCCTGGCTTCTGTAATATAAGCAGCCTTTGCACTACAAGTCAGTTTATTGGGCTGAATTAGTGTGAATCTTTTGGTAGACCCACAGAAATGCTGTGCCATCTCTGCCTGGAGCCAGCTGACCACCAGTCAATATAAATCTCTCCTCCTTTAAGTCTTAGTTGTCAGATATTGTGTTTCAGTGATGAAGAAAGTTACTAAAACACACTTTGCTACTGAGGAGTGAGTCATTAATGTGAATGCCTGATCGTATGGGTTAGAAAGGTTTGGAACTGGATCATGGAAAGAGTTTGGAAAACTTTCGAGATGCTGCCAAAAGGAGTTCTAGAATGCTTTTAAGGCAAGCTTCATGTGAAATTCTGGTCGGAATTTGATGTGAGATCTGGTCTAGATTAGAATCCTGATAGAAACGCACATGGTAAGGGCCATGTTCAAGAGGTTTGTTTTGGGACAAGGACTCATTTGGCATTTGGGCTAAGAAAACGTGTGTTATACTCTGGCAGAAATGTCTGCAAAATTGAAAGAAAGGATAGCACATATGTTGAAATGTGTAGCATCAAAAATTCAAGTACTTTACATCAGAACAATATGAAAGATGCAAAAGAAAACTATCATTTCTGTTGTGTTACCTTTCTTCTTTCTCAAAGATCAGTTGACTGAATTAGTGTGGGTCTCTTTGTAGCTGCTTATTCTTCTCCATTAATCTGTTTGTGTATTCTCCCACCAATGTCACGTCTTCCTGACTACTGTGGCTTTATAACAAGTCCTGAATTGAGTCAGATAAGTACAGTTCCTCTGACTTTGTTCTTCTTAAAAATTTGCTATTTTGAGTTTTGTTTGTTTTTATCTTTGTTTTGCCACATAAACTTTAAAGATTTTCTGTCTCTAAGGTCAACATAACAGTTCTAAAAATTTTACAGTAATGATTTTTCCTATTCATCCACATGGCGTATCTTTCCATCCTCTGATTTCATTCCTTAGAGCTTTGTAGTCTTCCTCAAATAACACAATACATATTTTGTCAGACATATACCAAAGTAATTCATAGTTTTTGGCATTAATATAAATTACACTAGCTTTTAAATTTCGAATTCCAACTATTCATTCCTACAACAGAGGAAGCATTTACTCCTATATCATAACCTTATTTCCCACCACTTTACTATAATTGTTTATTAGTTCTAGGAGATTTTTGTCGTTTTCATTTTCTTGTATTTTCTTCTTCGGGATGTGGGAGATCCCTTAGGATTTCTCAATAGACAGTTATGTGATCCTTAATCAGCAGTGGTTTTATTTCTTTCTTCACAATCGTTAGACATTTTATTGTCTCTTAATCATGTTAGTTAATATTTCTATTGAACACCACTGATGAGAGAGGACATGCTCTATTGCACTTAAGTCTAACCAAAAATTTTCAAGTTTCTCCAAATTAAGCATGATATTAGCTGTGTGGTTTTTTGTGGATGTATTTTATCAAATTAATGAATTTCTTTAACCGTTTGTATTTTACTGAGAGAGTTTTCTTAGTTTTGTTAGTGCGTATGAATAACACAGAATAATAATTTTCTTTTGGGTTTATCGGTATATTTATATATTTTA
Source organism: Dasyprocta punctata (assembly GCA_004363535.1). NCBI lineage: Eukaryota > Metazoa > Chordata > Mammalia > Rodentia > Dasyproctidae > Dasyprocta > Dasyprocta punctata. The sequence continues at coordinate 8,310 of RJWM01027841.1, read as the reverse complement.
TTTATTTTCATAGACTTATTAGATCTCTTTTGCTTCCTGATATCTAAAAATTTCCTGCTATTAACTTGTCCTCTCCTTCATATAAAAGAAATGTGCAATATTTAGCTTTATTTTGCTCAGCATGATGCTTTGCAGTTTCTAGCATTTCCCTGGAAATGACATGATTTTCTTCTTCCTTATTCGTAAATACAGTTCTATGGAGTATATACAGCAGATGTTCTTTATCCACTCATCTGTTTATGGAATTCAAAGATGTCTCCATAGCTTGCCTACTATGAATTGTGCCAAAATAAACATGGGTATAGAGATTGACTATAGTATGCTGTCTTTAAAATGTTCAGGAGTATACTGAGAGGTGGTATAGCTGCAGTTCTATTTTTAGTTTCTTGAGGCACATCCATGCTAATTTGCATAGTAGTTATGCTACTTAACATTCCCACTAATATTGTAGAAGTCTTCCTTTTCCTTCACGTTCTTGCTAGCATTTAATATGGTTTTCTTTTTGTTTGATGTTTTATTTTGGAGTGTGGGTGTGGGTGTGTGTCTGTGATTGTGTTCTTAATGATAGGCATTATGACTGAAGTGAGATGGTATCACAATATATTTTTGATTTGCATATCTTTCATGGTTAAAAATGTTGAAAAATTTTTTTATTTTCGTATTGGCCATTTGTGTTTCTTATTTTCAATAGTGTCTGTGGAATTTACTTGCCCATTGATTGATTGGGTTATATTATGTTAATGCTTTTAATTTTTTCACATATTCTAGATATTAATCTTCTATTGAAAGAAAAACTGGGAAAGATTTTAAAGTACTGCATAGATTACACCTTTGCTCTGTTAGCTGTTTCACTTGCTGTACAGAAACTTTTCAAGTGGTTGTAGGCCCATTTGTTGACTTTTTGCTGGTGGTTCTGTGATGTTTTAGTTCTATTCAAGAATTATTTGCCTATGCCTATAACTTCAAGTGTTTTCTCTGTATTTTCACAGAGAAGATTTAAGGTGTTCAGTCTCATGGTGAGGTCTTTATCCCATTTTTAATTGACTCTAATATAGAGTGAGACATAAGAATCTAGTTTCTGTATATGGATATCTCAGTACTGTTTGTTAAAAAGACTGTTTTCTAATGCATATTTCCGCTACCTTATAAGAAATCAAGTGGTTTTGGTTTCACCACTTTGTGTCTGTGTCCCCTTATCTGTTCCATTGTTTCATATGTTTCTTTCTTAGTTTCTTTGTGTGTTCATTTGTTTGTTTGTTTTATGGCAGTGTCATGCTGTTTTTATTACTGTAGCCTTGTGATGTATATTGAACCTGGACATTGTAATACCTCTGGCATTTCCCTTTTTGTTCAGGATTGCTTTCATTCTTCTAGATCTTTGCACTTCCATATGAATTTTAGGATTGTTTTTCTAGTTTTGTGAAAAATGTTAGTGGAATTTTGATGGTAAATTGCATTGAATCTTCAGATTGCTTTTGATAATGTGACATTTAAACAACATTAATTATGCTGATCCAAGACATGGGAGTTCTTTCCATTTTCTAGTGTTTTTAATTTCCGTTTTCAGTGTTCTGTAGCACTCATTGCAGAGCACTTTCACTTCCTCAGGCTCATGCCAAGTTATTGCTTATTTTTGAAGTTATAGTGCATGGAATCGTTTTCCTGATTTCTTTTTCAACAGCCTCATTTTTGGTGTACATCCTGTGTCCTGCCAAACTTCTAATTTGTTTATCAGATCTGAAAGTCTTTGGGATAGTTTTTAGGATCTTCTGGGTAAAGTATTATGTCATCAGCAAAGAATTATTTAACTTCTTCCTTTCTTAGTTAGTCTTTTTTATTGCTCTGTCTGACAAAATTTTTCTGGCTAAAATCTCAAGAACGATCATAAACACTTTTTTCTCTCCTAATTTTAGAGGAAATACTCTCAGTTTTTCCCTGTTCACTATGGCACTATTGATGGGTTTGTCTATATAAGGTTCCAATATCTAACCCATGTGTATTATTTTGAAGAAAGCTTTTTATGCCTATTTTTTCAATATTTTATAAGGAAGAAGTGTTGCGTTTTTAAGGCTTTTTCCTGCATCTATGGAGATGATAATGTGGTATGTGATGGGTTACATTTTATTGATTTAAACATGTAGAGCCATTCTTGCATTCCTGTGAAGATACTAATGTGGCATAGTGTAGAGCTTTTTAGTGTATTGTTGAATTATGTTTCCAAAAATCTTATTAAGGATTATGTATTCATCAAGGATATTAATCAGTAGTTTTACTTTTTGGTTGAGTCCTTATCCAGTTTTGATATCAGATTGACCGTAGCATCATGAAATGGAATTTGAAGCATTCACTTGTTTTCTGTATTTATCTAGAAGTTTGGGGAGTATTAGTGTTAGCTGTTCTTTAAAGGTCTCATAAATTTCAGCATCAAATACATTCTATCTGGATGTTTCCTTTTGGAGGGATTGTATTACTTCTTGAATACCATTGCTTGTAATTGATCTGTTTCATTTTTATATATCTTCTTGGTTCAATTTGGTAGATTGTATGTGAGTGGAAATTTATGTATTTCTTCTGAAATTTCTAAACTATTGAATATAAATTTCAAAATAATTTCTAATAATCTCCTGGGTTTCAGTGGTGTCTTCTCCATTATCTCCCATTTCATCTCTAGTTATATATATTTAAGTGTCAGGTGTCTTTCTTTTTGTTAACTTGGAAAGGTTTATCAATCTTGTTTATCTTTGTAAAGAAAAAACTGATTCATTGGCCTTTTGTATTGTTATTTTAGTCTCTATTTCAGTAGCTTTAGCTCTGATCTTTGTGATTTCTATCCTTTTCATGGTTTGAGGTTTTACCTTTCACGCATTTTTAGGACATTGAGATGGCTCTGTACGTTATTTGGGATCACTCTCTTTTCTAATATAGGTATTATAGAAACTTCCCTTTTAGAACTGCTTTGTCTCACATTCTCACATGCTGTGCTTCCATTATTGTTTGATTCTTATAACTTTATAATTCCTCTATTATTTATTGAATGACTCATTTGTCTTTCACAATTGTCTCATTCAATTTCCCTGTGCTTGTGTGACTTCTATGACTGCTTTTTCTCTTGATTCCTAGTGCACTAATACATTTTATTTCACAATCAAGAAGGATTAAATGGTACAAATACGCTTTCAACATGCACTTTTAGGCTTCAAACTGTTTTCTTCAATACCATTTCTATTTCCTCTTCCAATCTGTTCTTTAACATAATTTCCCATTTTCCTAATATATTAAGGGTTTTCCTGACACTCAATATATTGTTTAGCAGAAAAGCAGTGCATGGTAGAAGTAGCATGTAGCATGAGCTCACTTTTACAAATAACCATATATAACTCTTTACATGTATCACTTGTGGTGGTAAACTACAAACTTGTATGTGTAAATATAATAAATGTGCAGTCACACACTAATAAATTAGATTAAAAATACATGGTGTGGCAGGTTTTCACGGGACATGAACACAGAATAATGATAGATTTCATTTCTCACTTGTGTGATTCAAAATAGAGAAAGGGGAAAAGATAACTAGGACTATCTTGTCTTTGTTGTTCAGTTGCACATATTCTGGAAGTAAAATGAAGTGAAATGACTTCATTAAAGGCCAAGACATCAAATTAGCATCACATTTATGCTGACAGTAAAACAATGTTTGGGCAGTATGAAAATTACAGAACATGGTGTGGTTTTCATGATCTGTTGTTCTTGTTTGAAGAGAGCAGAATAACATAACACAAGATTGCAACATGCAAGCATACATTTATACATAGCTCTAAGTTACAAACATAAAGTAGAAGATTATTCTATTTCTATTATGTTCACAAAAACACCAAAACAGGGCATGAATTCTAACTGCAATTATCATGCCTCTTGCTATGGTTTATGGTCTTGTAGCACACCAAGTCAGGTTAAAGTGTTGTAAAATGGATGTTAGGAATATAAACAACTCCATGCGTGCCAGGCCCTCTCCCAAACAAATCCATTTTCCTGAAAATGACAAACAGAGAAGATACCCATTCCATGTTTGAAATTATGACTATAAGAAGCACGAAGTTTGTTACAGGCACAATGAGAATATGCAAAACTATTTGATGGATAACAGGATGGATGGGCAGATAGATACATGAATGGGTGTACGGGTAATGGATGCACAAGTGCTCTCCACATTTGACCTTACAAAGATTTTATTTAAAAAATTTATTGAATATCACCTTTAAGCCAAGAACCTCAATAACTATTCCTATATCATGAGAGCTCTTTGATGATGCAGGTTTTCATCTACATTTTTCTAGAAACACATATGTCTTAAATTTCTGTTCCAGATCTGATGCTCCAAAATCTTTCTTTCCATTCTGCACATCTTACATTCCTAGCTCTAAACATAAATAATTTTCATCAATCTCCAATATTTTATGTGAGCCATTCCTGGAAGTTTTCTTAAACTACCTTACATTCATGATATAACTCAAATTTAATTTCCTTTCTATACTCTTTGTGATCCTTATAAATTCCCAAATTTTGCCTTCTCTGGAATTCCTCCAAATCATACATGCTTTCACTGAAGAACAGATCACTCAGAATGATACTTTCCTATTTATTTATCTATTGTGTTTATATGTGAATTCTTAAAGAGGTTTTGTCCTTTTCATCATGGTATCTGAATTGTCAAATATAAAGCAGGTATCAAAAGTCATAGAAATAAGGAAAGAGATTCAAGGTTTACATCTTCAAGAGATACATGCCAGTGTGAAGAACCAATATTAAAGACATATGAATGTGATGCGAGGGAAAGCAGAAACTCAATGATAATTGCATGGTTTCTTGCCACATTCACCATATTTTTCTGATTTCATGGGATTTGGCAGAAGATCTGACAATTTATAATAGAGTATGTATCCTCTAGGGGTTCATTACCTCCTTAAAATATTTCATCTTTTGCTCTTTCCATTCTCTCTGTCCTTAAGGCAGGTTACACTTGCTTCCTGCTTTTACATGTTGCTTGTCCCATTTTACTTCTCATAGGGAAGAATGAGAGAGGAAGAAGCTAGTAGCTTCTCACCCTTAACATAACCCTGAAAACAATCTGCACCATATTTCTAATCAATTAATAGGAACTGTTTGCTCATCTGCTTCCTTCAGCCAGTGTGAGGCTCTTTTGTGCTGTTCTATGGTTGTGGATATCTGAGTCTGCCTTACGAGGCTGTCAGGTGAGCAACACTGCAGAGACATTAATCACTGTTTGGCATGGTATATCCTTCCATGGTCAGTGAGGAAGGTCTAAATGAGTTTTATCTTCTATTCTGGAATGTTAGATGATATATCTAGAGAAGTAATTTGATCAACCTATAACGTATTCTAGTTTTTTCAGTTTGGAAAATCTTGGTCAATACCAAAATTCCAATTAATCAATTCCAATAATGAGTTTGCACCATTATCAGGTAAAATATATGCGTCTTAAGTGTGGTACTCCTAATCATGTATAAACAGGAAATCTACTAGCCTCAGAGTAGGAACCATTTAATATGTAATGGATCGCCAAAAGCCATCTTATTCCCTGAAGCACATGTAGAAATAAATTTCTATTACCTGTGGAGAAAGGCATGAAGTAATCACTTTTCTTAAACTTGCCACTGTCATCTAGAAAATGGTGAGGGTCAAAGGTCTCTGGGTTGGAAAATTCTTTGTCATCATGTAGCACTGCTGTCAGGGATGTCATTATGGTTGTACCCTGGAACCAACAGGCAGAAATAAATCAAGTTTTAAGGAACTCATGGCATTAAAATATACTACAGAAATCATTTCATCTTTAAACAAAAATAGAATACCCAAAGTATTTCTAGCCAGACAGAATCTGTAACAAATAAGGATGAGTTTGAGAATAAAGGCAGTGGTCCTTTTAATGGTGTCCTTCAATCCCATTTGAAATCATGAGTACTGGGTGTTTGGTCCCAGAAGTTCAGCATTTGCCTGTTTACTGTGAGGTTGGGTATGTGTCTGTCCCTATCCATGGATCTATTTCATCACTGCTATTTTCACACAACCCACAGATTATGTTTATACCAAAGTCTCTGTCTGCACAAAAAATGTCTGTAGTATCTGTTTACAAAGCTTTACAAATAAACATCTTATCTAGGTAACAATGTTCTCTTCTAGAACAGTAAGTCTAAAACAAGTACAAAACTACTCAGGATTTATTACTCTATGCAGCCTGTCTTAATTTATAAAACATGTGGAAAATCTTTGTTACAGATTAAGTGAATCTGACGATAAAGTAAATCACAAAATTAGAAATATTATTTTGTAATAATTCAGGACAGGATCATCACTTCAGGCAGAGATCATTGTTTTAAAGCCAAAACAATGGGTGAGTGACTTAGAAAGTCAGAATCTGGTACTGTCTCAAAGTACCATGCCATGTATTTTTACCCATTACCTAAAAGTAGAATCTCTACAATGGGCAGTTCTGGCATACAACACCTTATTATAGGAGGAACTTAGCACAGGAAGAACTTAGCACAATCAATACTGGCATAGGTGGTATTAGAGTCCCTATTTCACTTATTCGGTTCAAGGAGGCATACACTGCATTTATAAAGATTTCTTGCCAATATCATAACTGGAATCTAATCTTGAGAAACCATACACAAAAAATCAGCCTGAGGAACATTTTAAATGAATGGAGGCCTGAATGCCTCAATATAGTCAACACACTGAAAAGAATTTAATGAGCCAAGGAAGGGGAACTGTTCCTCGATGCAACAGAGCACAGGAACAACACAACCACCATTCCATGCTAATGGCTGAGTGAACCCTGAATTACAAAAGAAAACACTATTAAAATTAGATAAATACTAGCAAAATCTAAATATAAGCTCTATATTAGAAATAATATTGGATGAATGACAACTCCTGAATATGACTGTTAACATTTAGAGAAAAATCTCTGATAAGGGACATATACACTGATATATTGAGACATTGACATATTAAGTACATATGTATGCACTCTCGTATATACATAAGTATATATGCTCAAATGTTATTTATATTTCAATTGTTTCAAATACAAAAGAAAATTCATTCCCTTCTGTTTATCACTTTAAAAATGGTCTACAATTTTGTTTCCAAAACCTTATTCCCTTAAGGAGGAGATAAACTTTGTGGAACTGGTCAAGGGTTTGGAGATAGGCAGGGTGGTAGAGAGATGAAAAGGGTAGGAGAACCGAAGAGGATCATAATACAATAGGTATGTATACCAATTTCCCACAATGAATGCATTTATTATGTGTTACAATCATCTATTAATAAAAAGAAAGCAAAATAAAGTAAGTAATATGTGAAAAACTTTCATTAAGATACAAAAGCAGATATGTTTTCAGTAAATGTTATTTAAACAATTAAAAATTTGTGAAGAAAACAATGAATCCTGGATAATACTCTAAATGATAAATAAAAATTAACTTGAAAATATTTTTGATCATAGTGTAAAAGCTGAACAATAAAACTTTCTAAAAAACATTGGGGTACATATTTGGTACCTGCTGCCAACCAGTTTTTTTTCTGCAGGACACTAATGAATAAGCTGACCTAACATCTTCACAGAAAGTTCTCCTGGACAGGAATATCTTATACCATACATGGACAAAATTATCATAGGCAAATTTTGCCTGATAACTCTTTTGGCACAGATGATGAAAAAAAATTTAAAAATCAGAAGCTATTTGACAAGAAGATTTAAATAAAATTTAAACCTTAGTCGCCATAATTGTTGAACATGGCTGTCCTCCTTGGTTTCCCCACTGTCTATGAAACTGTCCATGCCACCATAGCAGAGTTCAGAAAGGCCAACAAATGTCCATGGCCTGTGAAGTCTGACATATTTACTATCTGGCATATTTACTTTTATCCATTATATAAAAACCTGTCAACTCCTATGTAACACCATTATCTCTACTGAGATCAGTGGCTCTGGCTTATAGTAGAAGAAATGATTTATCTGATTTGTAAGGGAGTAGAATCACCCATGCTATATTACTTATCCATACACTAGACTATTTCATCCAGACGGATATAAACTGTCCTTCCCTTAGGACTCAAATTTTGTAGATTTTGTTAATCAAAGGGCACCAGTCATGGCAAGAATTGTCAAGCAGAGAACTGAGTGGGTTTACACCCAGCAGATGAAATGCTCTTAGAAGCAGGTCTCTAAAACTGATGCACTGGGTTCAGGCATAGGCAATCCCTATCTGATGCCTCAGTCTATTTCAT
>RJWM01027840.1:0-26464 GCA_004363535.1 Dasyprocta punctata | reverse complement strand
CCCAGCTCAAGTTACTCACGTAGTTCCCGCCATCCTCACTGTCACTCATCCTCAAGCCACCTCCTTGCTTCACTAGTTAATAAATTCTGGGAGAGGCCTAGGATCAAGGCCTTTGTCCGCATGTCCTCACGAGGATTGGACTCAGGACTCCTTGACTGCCCTTAACCTGGAATATGTCTCGGTGGCTTTACTCTCGCCATGGGTTGCATTGGAGGTGGTAGATTGGAATTAACATACCAGGATTCCAATAACGTCTCAGTGGATTTATAAATATAACTTCTTGGATTGTGAGGAAGATCAGACAAAGGATTTCAGTACTTGGATTACCGTACTCAATATTTGGGGCTACAATAGTTTTACTCTATAAAAGTCCCTAGAAAAGACAGAGTCTTTGGCAAGTCACTTGGGACCCCTTCTGTCCCTCAGACAGAAGGTCGCTTTCTCTCAATAAATATATTCTGCCTTTAATCTCTGTTGTTCCTAAAATTCATTCTTCAATTTTAGAGAGTACAAACTCATGCCAGACATATAGTAGGTTGGGAGTTTATTCCCCTATAACACCATTTTTTGTGAAAACCACAATGTGTGGAATCTTGCTAAGGCTCTCAATACTTGCCTCTCCACAGGCCCCATGGGAATCTGACCCGCTCCTCACATCTGGGCTCTGCACCCCCACCTAGCAGTCAGCAATCACTAACTCTTTTCCGCTGCCTTCAACCCAGCCAGCGGGCCACAGCACCCCAAGGTGACTGGAGAGCACCTAAGCCCCAGCAGGCAGGAAGTAGCTATGGAAGACAGACACCTCCCTGCCCTCGGCACCCCACACAGAATTTTGGGGAACTGAGGCGGATGAGGGTAGGGCAGACTGGCTGTGAACTAGCCTGGACCTGTTAATTGCAAAACTCAAAGACGCACATGCAGAATGGTTCCCAAGGCCCACGTGTGGGCTTCTGCGTGAACCGGAGCGGCTGTGGCCAGGGCAGCCCAGACCTGACGCTGGCCAGAGGAGCGGAAGATACAAAAGGAGCGTCCACGCGGAGCTGCCCACGCAGCCCTCTCCGCTACTGTGCTCCTCCGTGGTGGTCCCCCACCCCAAGTGTGTTTCCTGTCTGCCTTTCGCTGTACCCAAACTCGCTCTGAAGAGCCTTTCTTTGCCTAGCTTTAATAAACGTAAAACCCACCACCTTTCGTGCTTGTTTTGTCCAGTTCTCTGTTCAAGACAAGAAGGACTGAGAAACTTCTGGACGGAGACTCCAGTGCCCCAAATCCCAGTAATGTTGCCGACACCCTGAATTTTATTCAGTGGAACCCATGTCAGGGGTCTGACCTTCAGAACTAGAGAAGCATTCCACTAATAAAAGGGGGAAAACTAACAAATCTGCAGTCAGCATGACATGAAATAGCAAAACATTGGAACCCCTCCCTCCGGAACTGGGATGGCGGCAGGACGCCTGGTGGAAAATCTGGAAGAAAATTATAGAAAGGCATTTTCAGGTAGGGCACAGTGGCTAGCACCTGGAATCCTGCATATTTGGGAGGATGAATCAGAAGAATGACAAGCTCAATACCAGCCGGGGCAACCTAGAGAAATGCTGTTTAAAAACAAAACAAAACAAAAAAACCTGGGTGTGGTGATGTTTCGGGAAATTTGCCAAGCCAAGCCAAGCCAAACCAAACCAAAAGGAAGACTCTTTGCACCAAGGAGATAAGAGGGCAGCATTTAATCTTTACACCAGTGGACTGTTGGAGTTCACACCGGTGGACACTTGTAGGGATCATTCCTCCCTAGCAACCGCCCCAACCCAGGAGTTTAGTCTATATAGAATTAGCAGTGGACCAAGTGCTACATGATTGGTTACATACATTGAATCATATACTGACAGATAGGCTAGTCTTAAAACAATAGAAACATTCTGGGAACCAGGGGAGGGGACTCCTACAGAATGACTATACTTGAGGGCATTACCATAATATAAGAGTTGTTCTGGGGAGAGAGACTTGACTGAATGAGCACAGGTCAGCCCAAGGTGCCTTAAGGTATAGGCAATCACTCTGACATTGTCAGGGTCAGTTAAGTTTACCAGAGACAGCAGAACAGCAACTTAGTCAGTCTTCCAATTAATCATGAAATATCTATAAACTTGGTTGTTTTTTTTTTTTTTTTTTTTTTGCGGCACCGGGGATCGAACTCACAGCCTCAAGCCTGCCAGACAGGCGCTTAAGCCACTGAGCCAAACTCCCAGCCCTAGTTTTTTGAGGCAGGGTTGCACTATGTAGCTCAGGTCGGCCTTGCGCTCGCGTTCTAGCCCAAGCGGCCTCGAACTCACAACGCTCCTCCTACCTCAGCCTCCCAAGTGCTGGGATTAAAGGCATGCGCCACCACGCCCGGTTTATAAACTTGTTATTTTGCCCCAACAGTGACACACACCTGTAATCTTAGCACTTGGGAGGCTGAGGCAAGGGGATTGCCACAAGTTTAAAGCCAGCCTGACCTACAAAGTGAGTTCAAGGCCAGATTGAACCAGATAGTGAAACCCTGCTTCAAAAAAGACAGAAAGAAAACAGCTGCAGCTGGGTACGGTGGTGCAGGCCTGCAGCCCCGGCTCTCTGAGAGGATCCCAAGTTCAAACTGCCTGGGCGAATGAGTAACTTAGAGAGAGCTGTCTCTTAAAACCCAAACACAAAAAACAAAAAACTACCCTGGTTATGTGGTTCAGTGCAGAAGCCCTGTTCAGTCTCCAGTAGCGGAAAAGAGGAAATCCAAATTAAAATAGTACACTATATTTTATTCAAAGAAATAATTCACAAAGAGTGATATCAAAGCTTTCAGCTAGGGCTGGGGATTTAGCTCAGTGGCATAAGCACAGGAGCAAGGTCGTGAGTTCAATCCCCGGTACCAAAAAGCAAAACAAAACAAAATAAAAAAAACTTTCAACTAGTGCAGTATTTTAGAAAAAAATTAGAACCCATATAGGAAAGAATTTTTTATTTATTATTTATTTATTTATTTATTATTTATTTATTTTTTTTGTGTGGCACCGGGGATCGAGCTCACAACCTTGCATCTGCCTGACAGGCCCGTAAGCCGCTGAGCCAAACTCCCGGCCCTGGTTTTTTTTGAGGCAGGGTCGCACTGTGTAGCTCCGGTCGGCCTTGCACTCGCGTTGTAGCCCAAGCCGGCCTCGAACTCACAACGCTCCGCCTACCTCAGCCTCCCGAGTGCTGGGATTAAAGGGGTGCGCCACCACGCCCGGCTGGAAAGAATTTTTTAAATGTTTGTGCCTTTCACCCTGGAATTTTTCTTTTACATATTTATCTCCTCAAATGCATGCACCAATGAAAGACACACATGTAATACATGTATTAGAAGGGAAATGTAATACCAAAATCAGAAATGAGGAAGCAGCGTATGTTTGATCCCTCAAAGCTAGCATGGAAACTATGAGTAGTTGTCAATGCTATTTACGCCAACCAGAAAAACAAACAAACAAAGAAACAAAGAACAATGTGTTGTACAACTTTCAGAATGGCAACTAAAGAAATCAATTTTTGAGAAGGGATTTTTTTCCCTAGCAGTAAATGTTAAAGTAAAATAAATTCACCAGGGATTTAGTTCAGTGGCTTAAGCACCTACCTGGCAGGTGTGAGGTTGTGGGTTCCACCCCCAGTACAAAAAAAAAGAAGTAAAATAAACTCCTCATACGTTACTTTATGTAGGAGACATTACAGAACTTTTATTTGTTAGTTTGATGGTTTGCTTTGGCTTTGGTTTTTGAGACAAGGTCTCACTGTGTTGTCCAGGCTGGCTTTGAACTCACAGCACTCCTCCTGCCTGAGCCTCTCAGATCCTGGGGTTACAGGTATGCACAATCATGCCTGGCACATTACAGGATATAGTTATTGTCAATGGTTGTGTCAGGATGTCCCCCCAAAGCCTCATGTGGTCACAGGTGGACTTTTCAGAGGTAGCTGGATCTAGATTGTGTGATGCTGGAACTAAGGTTTTGTGATTGCTAAATTAGTCCACTGATTGGTTTGGCACTCACCCTAAACTGTAACCTAGATAGATTATAAAAGGGGCAGAAACCAGCTGCTATTCTCTTGTAGCTTACTTGCTTTTTCTGTCTTCTGCCTACCATGAACTGTTCTCCTCTGCGATGCCTCTCTGCCATGCCACCTGCCTTGGAGCCAACGGACTATGAATTGCAACCTCTGCAAACTGTGAGCAATATAAACCTTTCCTCCTTCACTTTGGGTATTGGATATTTTGTCTCAGCAATGAGAAAAGTAACTAAGACAGAATTTGGTACCAAGAATGGGGTTGTTTTTATGACTATACCTAATCATGTGGTTCAGAAACCTTTGGGACTGGCTTGTGGAAAGAGTTTGGAAAGGTTCAGAAGTGTTGGTTGAAAAAGCAGCCCTGGAATGTCTGAGACTATACTTGATGGGAGATTCTGGTCAAAGCTCAGAAGCCTGGAATGCTGCCAGAAATGCTGCTGGTAATGTCCAAGCTTGGGAGGTTTCTGTTGGGAAGAAGGACTACACTGGTTGTTGGACTCCACATGATATGTTTTATGCCTTGGCAGAAAGTCTGTCTGCATTTTGCTCATGTCCAGAGATTTTGCCTGAGACTGAGATTAAGGGCAGTGAACTAATTAATCTTGCAGAAGAAATTTCAAACCAGTCTAATGTTGAGGTGGTGGCATGGCAACTGTTTGGGGCTTTTAGCCAGATTTATGTTGAAATCAAGTGCAAAGAACCCACCAGAATGATTTTAAAAGGTTTGAGTTTGGCCAGAAAGGAAGTCCCAGGAAAGTTGCAGTCTGCAAAGGCAAAACAGAGGAGAAATTGTTCACTGAAAAGACTAGTGAGAGAAAGCCGAGTGTTTCAGTAGAGAGCAATATAAAAGATAGTCTGAGGACATCACAAGAACTAGCAGGACTCCACATTTTACAGCCTCAAAATAGCAAATGTGAAAGACTTTGCTTTGAGAAGCGAGGCTCAGAGTTTGCTCCGGAATGTTGATGGCCTGGAGAAGTCACTCCTCTGGATTAGGTTCATAGGTGCTGGTTGCTACAGCCAAGAGAGAAGCAAGCCTGGCTACTACTCCAGCTGGCAGTAGGCCTTGTTGTCAGCCATGTGGCACTGGTCTTAGGTGCATGCAGAATGCAAGAGTTGTGGTGTCAGAAAGACTTCAACCCAGATTTCAGAAGGCCTGCACGGGCGTGCAGTGTGCCTCTGAGGGGGCAGTGTGTTAAACTGTGAGTGTGAAGCTGAAGTGTGTTTTTTGTGTGTGTGGATGAAGTTTTAGTTTTTGCTGGTGTTTTCAAAATTTTCTCCTTAGACATAAGTTTGTATGTATATGTGTATGCATAGGATGGCTAAAATGATTATACTTTTAAATGTACTGGTTATTGAAAAGGAACAGTTGATACTCACATGTTTACATTAATTTTGCATGTCTATATCTGTTAATCTAAGCAACCTTTTTTTTTTTTTTTTTTTTTTTGCGGCACCGGGGATTGAACTCACAGCCTCGCGCCTGCCAGGGCAGGCGCTTAAGCCACTGAGCCAAACTCCCAGCCCTGGTTTTTTTGAGGCAGGGTCGCACTATGTAGCTCAGGCCAGCCTTGCGCCGTGTTGTAGCCCAAGCCGGCCTCGAACTCACAATGCTCCACCTACCTCAGCCTCCCGAGTGCTGGGATTAAAGGCGTGCGCCACCACGCCCGGCTTAAGCAACCCTTTTGAAGGTAGCAATATGCAATATTGCAACCATTGTCAAATTCCTATCATCTTGGTTTGTGGACCTATGGTACTATTCTTTTGGATTTGTAAAAATTAAAATAAATAAATAAATAAAAGCCTGCAAAAGTCTTTCTAAGAGGCCGGGAATTCGGCTCAGTGGCTTAAGCACCTGTCCTGGCAGGTGTGAGGTTGTGAGTTTGATCCCTGGTACTGCAAAAAATAAAAAATAAATAAAAAGAAAAGAAAAAAATGTTTAAAAAAGTCTTTCTAAGAAAAAATAAAATAAATAAAAAAATAAAAATATAATCTATTCCTCAGTGGATGGGCATTTAGGTTGTTTCCTAGATCTGGCTATTATAAACTGTGCTGCTATAAACATGGGTGCACATATGTCACTGTGGTATGATGTTTTTAATTCTTTTGGAAGATATCTAGAGGGGAATAACCGGATTGAATGGGACCTCTAGTCTTAGTTTTTTGAGGCATCTTCACACTGATTTCCACAGTGTTTGCACCAGTCTACACTCCCACCAGCAGTGGAGAAGGGTTCCTTTTTCCCCACAGCCCTTCCAGCGTTTGTTATTGCTTGATTTCTTGATACTAGCCATTCTTTATGGGGTAAGGTGGAATCTCAGTGTTGTTTTAATTTGCATTTCTTGAATGACCAGTAATGTTGAACATTTTTTCACATATTTATTTGTATTTGTATTTCTTCATCTGAAAAGTATGTATTCATCAAGACCCATTTTTGGATTGGGTCTTAAATCTGGGAGGACTGATTTTTTTGAGTTCTTGATATGTTCATGATCGTAATCCTTTGTCTGAGGAACAGCTGGCAAACATTTTCTACCACATTGTGGGTTGCCTCTTCACTCTGTTGGTGGTTTCTCTTGCTGGACAAAAGCTTTTCAGTACAGTGAGATCTCAGTTGTTGATTCTTTGTGATAGTTCCTGTGAAATCTGGGTTTTGTTCATAAAGTCTTTGCCTACACTAATGTCTTCAAGAGTTTTACCTACTCTGTCTTTCAGCAGATATAATGTTTCTGTTTTAATATTAACATCTTTGATCTATTCTGATTTTAACTTAGTACATGGTAAAGATTTAAGTCCAGTTTTGTTCTGTTTTGTTTTGTTTTGTTTTCAGTACCAGGGCTTGAACTCACAACCTCGCACCTGCCTGGTAGGCACTTAAGCCACTGAGCCAAACTCCGAGTCCTTAGGTCCAGTTTTAATCTTCACCATGTATAAAGCCAATTTTTGTAGCATCATTTGTTAAAGAGGCTATCTTTCTTCTAGTGAATATGTTTGTCACCTTTGTCAAAGTTAAGATGGTTTAGTGTGTCTGCAGTTGTTTCTGCATTTTCTAATCTGTTCCATTGATCTTAGGGTCTGTTTTTTGTTTGTTTGTTTGTTTGTTTTTTGTTTTTTTGGCAGTACTCAGTGTGCAAGGCACTGGGTCCACCTTCATCACCCTCATCACCACGCACACACATGTACACACACACAGTCACACACACACGTGCATGCACACACACGTGCACAGTGAATGGATAACGTGTCCTTCGAGCGAACTACACTCCATGTTCTTTTTGTCTGCTTAGCTTTTGAAAGATTCAAAATTTTCAAATGTTGGGCTAGGGATTTAGCTCAGTGGCGTAAGTACCTGCCTGGCAGGCACAAGGCTGTAGGTTTGATCCCCAGTACCAAAAATTTTTGTACTGGGGATCAAACTCAACAGATGCTTAGGCCACTGAGCTAAATCCTTGGCCCTATTTTTTTGAGACAAGGTCTCACTATGCAGTTCAGGCTGGCCTTGAACTCACTTTGTAGCCCAGGTTCGTCTTGAACTTACAAGGATCCTCCTGCCTCAGCCTCCCGAGTGCTAGGATTAAAGGTGTGTGCCACCATGCCCAGCTCAAAAAAGTTTTTTTTCAAATGTTGAAAGTCCAAGGTTATACATCAGCTAAAATGTAGAGTGTTTGGGTTTATACAGTTGAGCTTGTAAACACAACACATCAATCTTGGCCATCTGCTGAGTGGGTGGCAAGACTGACATCCTGTTAGACTGGTTGAGAAACCTGCCCACAATTCTCTGCTCTGTGAGTAGGTGGATTGCAGGGTATCTTGGCCAGAGTCAGAGTTTTCCCTCAACAAACACCTTTGCCTTCACTTAGTAACTGCTTGAGACTGTGAAGTTTCTTGAATTGCAAGGTGCTCATCTCTAAGGATCACACCTGAACTTGACCTGCCAAGCTTCTGCAGCAGGTGACTGGGGAGAAAACACCCAGGCACGGAAAAAGGCCTGGCAGTGCTCCGGGGGGATGTCTGACGATCAGCCTGCGGGAGGGGATTAGTCCAAAGACGCATCCAGACACCTGTGCAACCCGACCTGCCGCGTGGAGTTACTTAAGTGCTGGTGGGTATCCAGGCAAGCAGAAACCAACACACAGCCATCCTTTCTGGCAGATGTTAGATGTAGAAACGATTCCTAGAAGACACCTCCTGTAATAAACCATTAAAATGGTGTCCCAATCGAAATTTCTCAGGAGGCTGAAGCAATTGTATCACAAGTTCAGGCCACCCCAGGCAATTCAGTAAGACCTCTCAAAAGAGAAAATAAAAAGGACAGGAGATGTAACTCATTGGAACAGTACCCCTGAATTCAAGCCTCAGTACTGCAAAAAACACACAAACATGCAGACAAGTGTTAAAAATGCCACACTAACCACGAGCATACAGAGGCAGACCTGTGGGATTCACTTTGGCAAAAGGGCTTGCACTTCAGGCATCAAAAAGTGACCTCCTGAACTGCAAGTGGAGTAACTGAGAGGAAGGTCCAGAGAGGTAGGTGGAGGCTCCTCCTCAAATAATGAGTAAGATGCAAAAGAGCAAACAAAACAAAAGCGAAAACTTGTGGCCTCCCATTGAGGAAGCATAAGCAGATAAAACATAGTCCTAGTCTGGCATGGTGGCTCACACTTGTAATCCCAGCACCAGGGAGGCTGAAGCAGGAGGATCTTTACAAATTCGAGACCTGCCTGGGCTACAAAGTGAGCTCAAGACCAGCCTGAACTGCATGGTGAGACCCTGTCTCAAAAAGACAAAAAAAAAAAAAAAAAAAATCTGGTTTTGAGACCCTGCAACACTTACTTTCTTTCCCCAATTAACTGGTTACTAAGCACAAAACACAAAAAGAATTTCCTTTCTGTGGGGAACCACCCAGCTGACTCTCCTTGACTCTCCTTGAAAAGAAGAGCAGCTGTCTCCATTTTGGATAAACTTGGCCCCATCTCCATGTACTGATATGTACAGAGCTGGCCAGGCTATTTCTTGTCCCTTCACTTGGCTTTAAGCAGTGTAAATTGGCCTGGTTGAGGAGCTGCTGTGTAATCTCTGAAGCAAAGCGACAGGTCAGTGTTACCCTGCCCAGCGACCCCCCAAATACATGGTTGAGCCGGGCAGGATGGAGAGCTGTGCTCCACGATGTCGGCTGGGACTGAGCCTCAAGAAAGAGGCTGTGACTTCCCAGGGCAAAATGGATTGTACATTGGAGCTGAAGCACCAACCCCAAATTATTATACACTCCCTCAGTTGTTATGCAGATTGCTCTCTCTGCATTTCTTGCCCTCTGCGTACACAGAGGTGACCTCAGACCTCCTGCCCAGCCCAGCTCACAGTAGTCATGGCGGTCATGTATTTCCCGCCACTCTCACTGTCACTCATCCCCGAGCCACACCCCTCATGGAGAATTAATAAAACCCTGGTTTGGGCCCTGGGTCATGGCCTTTGTTCCAGTGAGCCACCATCTCGGCTGGACTTAGGACCCTTGGGCTCCCCACGATTGTGTATGTGTCTCAGTGTCTTTCCTCTTGCCGTGGGCTGCACTGGAAGTGGCAGACTGGAATTAACTCTCTAGATTTCAGTTATAAACCTCCCTGGACCGAGACGAGGATGGGAAATGTTCTCTATACCTTGCCTTCACACAAACAGGCTTGGAAAGTCTGCATTTCCACAACTCATTTCTGACACCGTGTCCGACAGATTATTTATCCGTAGTTTTCCTTATTTCTTCTTCCTTCGCTGTAAAGGGAATGAGAGTTGGTTATTTTGTTTTTCTTACAGCTGCTGTTTATACAGATTTGTTCTAACTCCCAGGATACTGGGGAGCTGAGGCAGGAGGAAGTTCAAGCCCAGCCTAGGCAATAGACTGACTTAGTGAGACCCTGTCCCAAAATAAAGAGTAAGGAGGGGATGCAGCTCAGTGTGAAGGCCATGGGTACAGTCCCCAGTGCTAAGTAAATAAATAAATATAAAAACCATAGTGCGCACATTGTTTTTCTGCCTCATGACTTTTTGTTCTCTTTTTTGAGACAGGATCTCACGATATGATCCTCTTGCCTTAAGGTTAGGGCGACAGTCACATCTCCCTGTGCGCACTCGACATTAAACTGTTCAGCAGTCCACCTGAACAGTCAACGCGTATTAGCACGAGTCCACTTTGGTAACTGAGATTTAGGTCTGGCTGTGCCCCAGTGCCTCAAGCCTGGTAGGTAGGTGCTCCATCACTGAGCTATGCTCTCAGCTCCACTTCATTCATTTGAAAAGTGGCCTGGCATGACCTCTCACACTGGACGTGTTGGTGGACATTTAGTTTCCTTGCCTTGCTGTTCCTCGCTGCCTGGAAGGCAGGCGATCTGCAGGTGGCTGTTGGCTGTTGAGAGGGGTTGGTTAGCCAGGTGGCTGGAGCGTGGTGACATTCAGGGATCAGGGAAGGCCAGAATCCTAACTGAAGTCAGATTAACCTTTTCCCCCAGGGCTGGGAACGGAGAACAAAGCATGCCAGGGAAGGGCTCTGCCACTGAGCTATATCCTAGCCCAGGTTCCACCAACAAGCAACTTGTTCCAACTTGGATCCCGTGGGCGTAGCAGTTTGGCAAGTCAGTGCTGCTATTACAGGTAGCTAAACTAGGTAGAAATGTCATAGGCAGTCAGACAGGGCTGGGCTCTCGAGAAGTCAGTGCAGAAGACAATCGTGGCTGGAAGGCCACAATTCAGTGAAGGCCAGACTTTAAGAAAAAAGGAACTACTCACCCATATACTTCCCCGATGGATGAACAGCAGTGATTGATATTCTAAGTGGGCATCGATCACCTTGGGGTGGAGGACCGGACCTCCTTACCCACCCCTTCCAGGAAAGTCTTTATCTGGCCCATGTGCACTTGTGCTTCCCAATTTGATCCCCATTTCATCAATATCACTATACTTGTGGTTCACCGTCGTCTGGTCCCATCTCATATCCACCTCGTGTTTCTCATTGGATCAATACTAGCTGAGCGATTATACTTGTAATCTTGTTGATTGGTTATAGTTCTGCCCCACCTTGAACTCACTTCATCTGGTAGTTTTACTCAACAAACACCTTTGAGAAGTGGGGTTGGTGGCCCCCACTTTCTGGGCCCCTTCGGTCCCTGTCAGACAGAAGTTCCTTTCTCTCAATAAATTCTTCCTATTCTTGATGTCCATTGCTCCTAGAATTCATTCTTCCATTTTGGAGAGCATGAACTCGGCGTTTCAGCCATGTTGCAGGTTGGGAATTTTATTTCCTCTGTATCACTGGGGCAAAGGGCGGGAATGTGAAGGTGGTCTCTCGGTAACAGGAGAATTATCTAAGTCCTTGGGGAAGGGTGCTCTTTGAAAGAACACAAGGAATAGGAGCATTTCTCTCCCCATCACTGTTTTGCAGAATCAGAGAGCTCCAGTAACACTCGCCATGGTGACGACGAATCTGAGCATTGTACGTGGCCAGCTGATCTTGTTACAGGCAGCTGAGCTAGTTAGAAATATTACAGGCAGTCAGACAGGGCTAGGCCCTCCAGGAAGCCGGCACAGAGGACTTGCTACATGACTGGCTTCCCCATTTGTCCCTGATTTGGTCAATTTTTTTTTTCTCAGCACTGGAGATCGAATTCACAACCTCGCACCTGCCAGACAGGTGCTTAAGCCACTGAGCCAAACTCCTGGCCCTAGGTTTTTGAGGCAGGGTCGCACTATGTAGCTCAGGCCAGCCTTGTGCTCACATTGTAGCCCAAGCCGGCCTTGAACTCACAATGCTCCACCTACCTCAGCCTCCCGAGTGCTGGGATTAAAGGCGTGCGCCACCACGCCCGGCTGATTTGTTCAATTTTACCTGAACAATTAATCTGATTGGTTGATCATAGTTCTGTCCCACCTCATGCCCATCTGTGTTGCAAGTTCCCATTTTTCCCTGTTTCGGACCTGCCTCCCCTCATGGTTTTACTCTATAAAAATCCCTAGAAAAGACAGTCTTTGGCAACCCACTCACGACCCCTTCTGTCTCTCAGACAGAAGCTTTCTTTCTCTCGACGAATATTTCTGCTCTTAACCTCCATCATCCCTAAAATTCATTCTTTAATTTTAGAGAACACGAACTCATACCAGACATGTATCAGGTCAGGAGTTCCGTTCCCCTGTATCAGTCCAACCTCCTCCACCTCCATCTAGACCTACAACACAGTAGTGTGATGAAGGGAGCAGCAATACCGCAGATTTGGGCAACCACCTGTTTCTTTTCCATAAAAATGGATGAGTCACTGTTGTGAGGGCTAAAGGAGCTGACACACAGGAAGTGCTTCAGGCAGTTCTGGGGTGCAGTGAGCGTCCGGGGCGTGACCCCAGGGCGGGAACCTTATTAGTCCTGATTTTCTGACACAGGCTGGAGCACTGGAAGGATCAATAAATCGCCGAAGTAAATAGAGACTCAGCCCTTCTCAGAGCCAGAGCTGCTGGTGCCCACTGTGACCCTAGTTCGCAGGAGGCTGGGGCAAGAGAACTGTGAGTTAGAGGCCAGCTCAGCTACACAGAAAGGTCAAGGCCTGCCCGGGCTACTTGGGCAGAACCTGCCTCAAAAGATAAAATTAAAACAAACAAGAACAAATCCCTGCTCCGATGCAGGTTTTGCCCTCTCCCTACTGTGGCCCTCATTGGTGGTAGTGGGGGGGGGCAGTGAATAGCCTTTGGCCAAAACCTTGACAGATTCCAAAGAGCCACTAGCATGATTTAAGTAAAAGAGGAAGAAATTGCCTCCTTTCCAAAACTTCTCAAGCCTTAGGGTCATCTTGGCAGTTACAGAAAGAGAACATTCTTCCCGCTGTCAAAGGACAAAGTTACAACCAGCTTGGTTTCGGCGTCTTAGCCTTTGCCTGTGGCTGCAGAGCTGGCCCTGCGGCAGGATGAGCTGGCAGAGGTTGGTTTTATGGACAGAACGCGGGGAGTGGGTCGGGGAGCAAAGTGCGGGCCATTGCAGCGTGACCTCCGGGTAGAGCGGGCAGAGGGAATGTCCGTCAGGCTGGCTAAAGCTGGCCTGCCGAAGAGGGGCTGGTCTTCGGCTGCCGGGGAAGGTCAGACAATCTCCGTCTCCGCTCAGAGTTGCAGAACTCTAGCGTGAGTGACTTCATTTTTATTTTTAGCGAGTCCATTGAGGCCTTGTACAGCTGTCTTCAAAGCAATGGCTTCCTGGAGTTGGGGCTTTAGTGTTCTGTGGGTGGGAAGGGGATGCGGGCGGTAGAGATGAGGGGGAGCTGAGCATTTCACATCTGCTTGGTGAAGTGGGGCATCGCCACGCTGGCTGCAAGCCTTGTGTGTCTCCAGATACCACCTTCTAGGGTTTTCCACCCAGTGATCACCAATTGTGAAGAATTCCATCACACAGAATGGCTCTTAACACGCAGCAGGGAATATGCCGTGGGAAAACTGCCCAAGAACCATCCATAGAATAAATGTATAAAACTGAACAGATGGGAAAAGCTTTATTGCTGGAGGGGCCGCCGTTGATCTTGGAGCACTGTGCTTCTGTGGCGTGGCCATGTCTAATGAGATAGGAGCAATGGAAGAGGCTGTGATTTGGCCTCAGTGTGTGAAGGATAGGATACATTCCACCTACGCGTACTTAGCAGGACATGTTGATTTAACAGCCTTGTCTGCTTGGCAGTAGCTAGAGTCATGTTCTCATGAATTTCACAATGAGAGGCTCTTTGGTGATAATTGCTGCAACCATTGTTTTTTTTTTTTGTTTGTTTTTGTTTTTTTGTTTTTTTTTTTTTTGGTGGCACCAAGGATTGAACTCACAACCGCACGCCTATGTAGCACTATGTAGCTCAGACAGGCCTTGTGCTCGCGTTGTAGCCCAAGCCGGCCTTGAACTCACAACACTCGTCCTACCTCAGTCTCCCAAGTGCTGGGATTAAAGGCATGCACCACCATGCCCAGCTTGATAATTGGTGCAACTTTTGCAGCCATGATCAAACCTGGAATGCTAGTACAATCCATACCATTCAAATGGCATCCAGCCCAAAGTGTCTTGCCTGGCTGCTCTGTTCTGGTGCGATGGGTGCGGTGGTGGCGCTGCTGACATTGGGTGGCCCTCTCCGCCTCAGAGCCGTGTTGTACGTGGCTGGCATCGGGGACGGCCAGTGAGAAGTTTCTGAACATGGGAGGGCCCCTGGGTGTGGGCGTGGGTCTTGTCTTCGTGGCCTCACTGGAATCAGTGTTTATTCCGCCGACCACGGTGGCTGGTTCCACTCTGCACGCAGTGGCAGTGTGCAGTGGATATGCTCAGAAGGTGCGGTGGTGCATGATACTCAGAAGGTGATCAAATGGGTGGAAGTAACACCAATGTATGGAGTTCAAAAGCATGATCCCATCAACTCGATGTTAGCAATCTACATGGATTTTTAAATGTATTTATGAGTTGCAATTATGCTAGCAACTGGAGGCAACAGAAATAAGAGAAGCAACAGAGTCCAGCTTCTGTGGCACCGCACATCTCTTGTTTAGTAGGGCAGATGTGCATTACATACTTGACACAAGCCGCTCTCGTTGAGGTTTGGAGGATGAGACTATGTCGACACACTTAAATGTTCCAGTAATGGGACCCCTCAGGTCTGCTTTTTTCTTTTAGAGAATAAATGCAGTAGTTCTCTTCCAAATGAGCACATAAATATGTCCAACTCTCATGTTTGAGTAATTTTAAGGCACTTTACTTAACAAATATGAAAACTAAGGCTTACTCTAGGAGAATATACATATGTAACCTACTTTTGAGTTTATTAGAGTATGTGAAATTTAGCAAGTCAGTGTGTGCCTGTTTCACTTTTTAGGACACAATTTTTTTTTTTTTTGAGACATAGTCTCACTGTGTAGTTCAGGCTGGCCTTGAACTCACTATGTAGCCCAGGCTGGCCTTGAACTCATGGTGATTCTCCTGCCTCAGCCTCCTGAGTATTGGGGTTACAGATGTGCACCACCACGCCCAACTGGGACACAAAATCTTAAAGTACGGTATAAGCATTGCAGAGGTTTTGGTGTAGAGACTGGGGAGTAGGTTGCACACACCATCCTTCCCCATTCTTAGGACTCAGCATTTTGTGACTGTGATGAGCCAGTGATAGACATCTGAGTATTTGCAACAAACAAAAAAAGTGATTGCTGTTTTCGTGTTTGCCTTTGAAATGGAGCCATGGGAGACTCATCCTCCTGCTCTGCTCCTCTGTGCTGGCTTCGCAGTGGAGCTCGGTCCTGGAAAGGACACATTGGAACGGCCCAGAGTGCTAGTCACCTCGGCAATCCCAAATGGAGCTATGTGTATGTGAGTTTTTCTTTGGAATCTCCTAAAGCAACATATCTTTAAAATGTCTCTAGATAAAATGTTCAAAGCATGAAATGTGTTGCTCTTTAAAGTGCACAAGCAATACATTTATAGTTGCTGAGGATTTGTTGCATAAGTATTGATGTCTGATTGATTACATATTTGCTTTTCTTGGCTCTTCCAGCTTTGACATCTGTCTTAGTTACTTTTTTCTCGTTGCTGAGACAGAATACCTGATGTCCAAAATTAGGGAAGGAAAGGTTTATTTCTTACAGTTCTCGGGGGTTTCAGTCTCTACTCAGTGTACTCCAAGGCAGCGTGGTGCGATGGGGCAGCCTTTCATGGTGGCTGCAACAGCAAGGTGCGAACCTGCCAGAGAAAGAGAGCAAGACACGCCTTCCTCTCGCCCTTACACTGTGTGTCGGCTCCACTCCTGGGCGGGTGCAACACTCACATCGGCAATCCCAGTGCTAGACAGCAAGCCAATCATGAATGCCAGACTCAGCCCCGTCCAGATTACATGAGGTCTAGCCGGGACACACGATCAAACCAACACAACGTCATTAGGCAATCTGCTGTGGCTTACACTGGAGGTTTTTATCAAAGCAATTTTCCTCCTGAAACTGTTGCGTTCTTGCATTCCCTCGCAGATGAAGTACTGTAAAGCAAAGTTAGCAGTCTATGAAAAATGTGAATTAAATTGAGAACGGGAAAGTGTTTTGTTAGTTTCCCCAGCAGAATTTTCTTTTTGTCCTGCATAGACCATTACTTATCTTGCTCATGACTTTCATAAGTTTTTTGATGCAGAATTAAAGTCTTTAGTGTTGGGAAGAAGTCTATATGATTACTGAGATGATGGCTATTTTTGATAAATATTTATTGCAGTAATCTGGAAATAACTTTTAGCCATCTCAAAGTACAGAAAATGCTTATTTATGAAACAATAAATCTTCTGGCCAGATGATTAAAAAGATGGCTTCCTGTAATCTTTTTTTTTTTTTTTTTGGTCTTTGTAGCTCAGGCTGTTCTCTAACTTGCATCTATCCTCATGCTCAACCACCCAAGTGCTGGGATTATGTAAATTTTATTTAATAGTAGTAAAACTACTTTCCTAGTGGAATATTGTTTATAGTTTCTTGAGGCTTTTTTTTTTTTTTTTGGTTTTGGTTTTGGTTTTTGAGGCAGGGTCTCCCTATATAACAGGCTGGTCTTGAACTCACTAGGTAGCCCAGGCTGACCTCAAATGTACGATAATCCTCCTGCCTCAGCCTCTGGAGTGCTGGGATTGCTGGCATGCACTACCACATCCAGCTATGGTTTCTAATTTTAAATGAAACTTTCCTTATTGATCTGTGTCACCTGAGCAACAATTTTTAAAAACTCAGTGCAGAAGTTTTCCACTTCTTTCCATCCTTTTTACGTGGCAGTGTGTTTGTTCTATTAATTTAAAAATCAATTTAACCTAATTTCTTACTCTAACCTTACTTTGGCGGGCTGGGAACGTAGCTCATTTGCAGAGTGCTTGTCTAGTATGTGCGAGGCCCTGGGTTCAATCCCCAGTACTGCAACACGTTAGGGTTTTCTGGTGCAACAGAGAAGCAAAAAAAAAAAAAAAAAAGGAGTGCCCTTATTGAGGCCGTGGGGAGGAGTGCCCCACTCGTGGGGCTGGGCTTTCTCCTCTGACCAGAGACCAGCGTGGGGGGTGATTGAGTCAGACGCTGGGATACTCAATCTAAAGCGGCGCAAAAATCAGAGAAGGGAGGCAGCAGGGTAGAAAGTTTAATGCGGGCACGGACCAAGCCACCACAGAAAAGACTCTGTGACGACTCTCTCCAGACAAAGGAGTGGAGCAAGCTTATATAAAGTTGCGTAGAGGCGGGGTTTGGGAAGCTGAGGTAACTTCCTTAGGAGGTAGTGGCCTAATGGGATTGGACTAAACTTGGGCAGAGGCGGGACTTTATGAGGTAGTGACAAGCGATTGGGCTATTTTTTACCTGCGCGGGCTTTGCCAAGGGTTTATGGGAAGAAGGAGTTGTGGAGATTGCTGGGAAGAAGGAGCACTGTCACCATTATGGCTGGGTGGATCTCAGGCGGGGGAACCCTCTCAAGGGGAGGTTTTACGACCTCTGGCCAGAGCTGGAGTTTGGGGCCGGCATTGATGTCATGCGAGGAACTGACTGGAATTCTCTTCGGGTGCACACAGGAGAGGAAAGAGGAAGTCGTAATCAGGGCCAAAGGGGAAGGAGGAGGGAGTGGCCACCAGGGTAAGTGTCGTTTTTGCTTTGCCTTCCACCATGTTAGACTGTCACCATAATGTCCAGTAATTTATACTAGGGCAGAAACCTTTCACAAAATAGCTTTATTTTTTAATTATTGGGCCTCATTTTTTAGGGTAGTTTTAGGTCTACCGTAAAATTAAGCACAAAGTAACTTTCCCATATATATCCTCCCCTGAAAAACCTCCACCATCAACATTCCCGACATTTGTCACCATCTGTGGGAAACCACCCAGCTGACTCTCCTTGACTCTCCTTGAAAAGAAGAGCAACTCTCTCCATTTTGGACAAACCTGGCCCTACCTCCATGTACTGATATGTACGGAGCTGGCCAGGCTATTTGTTTGCCCCTTCAATTGGCTTCAAGCAGTGTAAACGGGGCCGGCTGAGGAGCTGATGTGTAATCCCTGAAGCCCAGCGACCCCCCAAGTATGTGATTGAGATGGGGAGCCGTGCTCCATGCTGTCGGCTGGGACCAAGCCTCGAGAAAGAGGCTGTGACTCCCCAGGGCAGAAAGGACTGTACATCAGAGCTGAAGCACCGACCCCAAATTATTAGCTACTCCCTCAGTTGTTATGCACATTGCTCTCTCTGCATTTCTTGATCCCAGAGGTGATCTCAGACCTCCTGCCCAGCCCAGCTCACGGTAGTCATGGCAGTCACGTATTTCCCGCCACTCTCACTGTCACTCACCCCCAGGCCACTCCCCTCATGGAGAATTAATAAAACCCGGGCTGGGCCCTGGGTCATGGCCTTTGTTCCAGTGAGCCACCATCTTGGCTGGACTTAGGACCCCTGGGCTTCCCGCAACTGTGTATGTGTCTCAGTGTCTTCTCACCTTGGGTTGCACTGGAAGTGGTAGATTAGTATCTGTTCTATTTATTTAGTTTTTTGGTACCAGGAATTGAACTTAGGACCTCGCGCTTGCCAGGCAGGCACTTATGCCACTGAGCTAAATCCCTGCCCGGTCCTGGGAGTGGTAGATTGGCATTAACTCACTAGAATTCCAATAGCTTCTCCATGGGATTACAAATATAAACCTTCCTGAACCGCAAAGAGGGTGGGAAAGTGTTCTCTATAACAATCTATGAGCCAAAATTAATACGGCATTATTGACCAAGGTTTTTATAACATACTGGGAGCTCACTATTGGTGAGCCCATTCTATAGGTTTCAACAAATGTAATTGCATATATCCACCATTCAATATAATGCAAAATAATTTTATTTTATTTATTTATTCATTCATTTACTGATTTAGACATGGCCTCACCATGCCTGGCCTCCCCAGCCATGAAGCAGGACTTAAAGAAAAATGGGCTTTTCCCAGTCCCACTCGAGCTCCTCCTCCCCATAGCTTTAACTTCTCCTTTGGTACAGGCAGGACTGGCGACTGTGTCCTGTGAGCAGAGTTCACATCATCTTGTTCTTGCAGGATCCACAAGGCTCTAGCTCTGTCATTGCTTCTGTACCCTCGCCTTCCCCTCCCTCTCATTTTTAAAGCCCAAGCCCCCAGTCTTTCCTTCAGGGCTTGCTCAGCCACTTCGGACATCATAAGGTCAGCTGAGCCAGTGTGTACCTAAAATCCAATAATTCCTTCTGTTTCCCCATTGGTCTCTCTGGTCTTTTTCATCCTGCAACAGCCTTTTTAAAAACTTGTTTATTTTAAAGCCAGGGGTGATAGCGCATGCCTGTGACCCCTGCCCTGAGAGGCTGAGGCAGGAGCATCCCCAGGAGTTTGAAGCCACCCTGAACCACATATTAAGACTGTTTCAAAAGCCCAGCAAACAGGCTGGGGATGTAGTTCAACAGCACAGCATCTGCCTGATGAGGGCAAGGTCCTGAGTTTGATTCCTCATTCAAACAAACAAAATTATTTTGCGATAAGATCTCACTAAGTTTCCCAAGCTGGGTTCAAACTTGTGATTCTCTTACCTCAGGGAGGCAAATGATTTTGCAGGGAGATAAATATTTCACACATGGGAAGCAGACCAAGTGATAGAGACAAGGGGAGGGAGCCGAGGAGCAGGGCCCATGAAAAGAATTGAAGTGTGCTGTTGTTACGAACACGCACCAGCTCTTCACAGTGAGCATAATCATTATATACTGCAAATGTGTACTAAGAAAAATAAGAGAGAGTTTTGCTTTGCTGCCTAAACTCGTAGGTGCAAGCAATTCTCTTGCCTCAGCTTCTCAAATAGTTGGGACCACAGGCACATGTCACTGCCTCTGCATCTGACACATTTCTTGTCTTTTTTTTTTTTTTTTGCGGCACCAGGGGTCAAACTCACAACCTTGTGCCTGCCAGGCAGGCGCTTAAGCCACTGAGCCAAACTCCCGGCCCTAGTTTTTTGAGGCAGGGTCACACTGTGTAGCTCAGGCTGGCCTTGCGCTCGTGTTGTAGCCCAAGCCAGCCTCGAACTCACAACGCTCCTCCTACCTCAACCTCCCGAGTGCTGGGATTAAAGGTGTGCACCACCACATTTCTTGTCTCTAACCGCAATTTTTTTTTTAATTTTAATTTTTGAGACAGGGTCCTGTTTTGCAGTCCAGGCTGGCTTTGAATTCACCACATAACCCAAGCTGGACTCAAATTTGTGATGATTCTCCTGTCTCAGCCTCCTAAGTGCTGAGATTACAGGAAAGCTGATATTTTCTATGCCTTAAATAAAAATAAGACTGTTGGAATTAATAAAAAAATGAAAAAAAAACGAGACTGTTGGCAAGCAACTTTATAGTTTCTAGGTAGGAAGAGAGAAACCAAAAAGACAGAAACACGTAGAATAGTAGAAGATTCCCTTTCTAAGAATTCAGTTCTTTTCTCCTAAAGAGTTTACAAGAATTGATTTTATTATGAGTGATGGTATGAACAGCTACTTTGAAGAAAATGAAACATTATGGTACCCATTGCTGATTTTCTATCATCTTGTTGTGAAGTCCAGTAATGCTTATATCCTTTGTTTTGATCATTCTTAGTCTGTTCTGTGTCATTTGATTTCAATATGTGTGAAAGTGTGGAAGGTGCTATTTTGAAGAGAACAAGAGACATTACGGCAGCCATTGTTGATTTTCCTATTGTCAGGTTTGAAGGCTTATAATGCTTTCATTATTTTGTTTTTATCAGTTTTATACTATTGTGTTTTGTTTGAATTCATTGTGTGTGAAGATACGGACAACTATTTCGAAGAAAACAAGAGATGTTATGGTAGCCACTGTTGATTTCCTGTTCGCTTGTTTTGAAATCCTGTGTTGCTTGCATTGTTTTGTCCTGATCTGCTTTCTTTTGTTCTGTTTTGTTTTTATTCTCTTTAAAATAAAATTTTAAAAAATAAAAAAAAAAAAAGAATTCAGTTCTTGGCTTTAGGAGAGATGCACCTGTTAAGTATGTTATTTGTTTATCTAATTTCTCTAATTTGATAGATTTCATAATGAAAGGCTATGGTACTTCCCTCAAAAGACTTAAACACTAAACAAAGTAGTTATTCCTGTGGGTGGTTCTCCCTGGAGAC
This sequence comes from Dasyprocta punctata, assembly GCA_004363535.1. Classification (NCBI taxonomy): domain Eukaryota; kingdom Metazoa; phylum Chordata; class Mammalia; order Rodentia; family Dasyproctidae; genus Dasyprocta; species Dasyprocta punctata. Next base: position 5,268 of record RJWM01027840.1, on the reverse strand, counting down.
CCCTGGGCTTCATCGCGGGAATGTCGTCAAAACAAGAACACTTGGCTCTCGGCGCATGGGGAGGCTTTGTTTGGACAAAACTGAAGGCATGACTTTTATTTTTAAGAATTAATTCCTTGATCTCAGTGGCGTGAGACTTGAGTTTAAGAGCTGGGTGGGCATACTGGGTGACCACTCAAGAACTGCGCTGCACCAAGGCTCTGAGTATTCACATCACTGCCTATTTTTTATGGCTCAGTCATGAATGATGTCATTCTCAGTGTGACAGGCCGTGTTTCCAAACAGTAATTAAGAAAAATGTGTACAAAGCAGTGTGCACCACCATCAGTACTGGTGAGTATATTCTGCAAAACCTCCTCTGAAAAGAAACACAGGGGGCGTGGTGGTACATGCCTGTAATACCAGCACTCTGGAGGCTGAGTCAGGAGGACTGCCATGATTTCGAGGCAAACCTGGGCTATATAGTAAATTCAAGGCCATCCTGCACTACATAGTGAGACCCTGCCTCAAAAGACAAAAAGAACAACTGGGTGTGGTGGTGCATGCCTTTAACCCCAGCACTCGGGAGGCTGAAGCAGGAGGATCATTGTGAGTTCGAGACCAGCCTGGGCTACAAAGTGAGTTCAAGGCCAGCCTGTACTGCACAGTGAGACCCTATCTCAAAAAATAGGGTCAGATATCCCAAAATAGGGCCAGGGATTTAGCTCAGTGGCTTAAGCACAGGTTGTGAGTTCAATCCCTGATACCAAAAGCAAAACAAAACAAAACAAAAACAAAAACAAAAAGTAAAACACCAAGAGAAATATAGGGTGATGTGCTGTGTGCAGCACAACTCTCGAAATTCTTGGGGTGAAGGATGGTGGAGGATGAAGAAATAAAGATAAGAGTTAGAAAATAGAAAGCTGAGGTCAGGTGGAGTCCTCTCTCCAGATAGGAGGAAAGGAACTGCTCAGTGATGCGGTGCATTTATTTATACACTCGGCAGATCAGTGTCACGTGGCACCCTTCTGCCTAGCAACCTGTTTGCCTGGCTTGTCTCTGGTGCTTGGTGTTCTCTGGACTGGAGCAGCTGGTTCACGTAGCTGGCCTGGGGCGCTCTCTGTTCTAGGGACCAGCCTTGCTCCAGCCCTGCACATGTGATCAATCTCATTTCAGCAGTTCCCCACAGTGTTGCACATCTGAGATTCTAGCACTCAGGAAGCTGAGGCAGGAGAGTAGCTGCAATTTTGAGGCCAGACTGGACTACATAGAGAGTTCAAGCCCAGTCTGAACTACAAAGCAAGACTTATCTCAAAAAAAAAAAAAAAAAAAAAAGAGAGATATACACACACACACACACATACACACACACACACAGAGGGTCAAAGAGGGTCAGATATCCCAAAGATATCATATTTTCCCTGTAACATCCTACATGCTTTGCATGTTGACGGGTCTAGGAAGTCCTGAGGTATAAAAACACATTTCCTTCTATCTAGCATGCTGTTTCCCAAATGTGTTTTCTCCTGTCTAACGATGTTTTTCTGCTCAACCACATTTGAAAGTTATCATGCTGGTAGGCCAAGTATGGTAGTGCATGCTTGTAACCTTAGAACTAGGAAGGCTGAGGCAGGAGGGTTTGAGTTCCAGAGATACGGGGACTATGTAGTGAGTTCAAGATTAGCCTGAACAACATAGCAAAACCCTGTCTCAAAAACAAAAACAAAAGAAAAGAAAAATATCCTACTGGAAATCGCTAACCCAAAGAGTGACTAGGGTACTATGGGTGTCTGAGGAATGAAGGAGCCAGTGCTACAGGCAGCTGAGTTAGTTAGAAGCATTACAGGCAGTGAGACAGGGCTGGGCCCTCGAAGGAGCCAGTGCAGGAGACCAGATACCTGGTAACCTCGGAGGGGACAGACACCTCTGCTATGGGCCAGATCTCAAAACAGAAGGCAAAACAAATGCAACCACACCCTGAGTATAAACATCAGGGACTGATATTCTAAGGAGGTGTGGATCACCCTGAGGAAGCCAGGAGTCACCATCCCAACCCCCTGCAGGAAGTCGCTGCTCTTTAAGCATGCCCGCTTGCTACGTGACTCGCTTCCCCATTTGATCCAAATGTAATCAATTTTACCTGAACAATTAATCTGATTGGTTGACTACAGTTCTGTCCCACCTCATGCCCACCTTGTGAGTTCCCATGTTTTCCCCACCTTAGACCTGCCTCACTTTGTGGGTTTGCTCTATAAAAGTCCTTAGAAAAGACAGTCTTTGGGAACCCACTTGGGACAGCTTCTGTCTCTCTCAGACAGATGCTTTCTGAAAGGTTTTTGCCCTAGTATAAATTATTGGACATTATGGAGGTGGTCTGACGTGGTGGAAGGCCAAAGTGACAACCACTTCCTCCTCCTTCCCCTTCAGCCCCGGTTACTTCCTCTTCCCTTTCCCATGCACGCACGCGAAGAGAATTCCAATCAGTTCCTAGCATGAAAACAATGCCCGCCCCAAGCACCACTTCCGGTCAGAGGTCATAAAACCTCCTGCCATGTTTGTCTCTGGTAGAGGAGACTGCCCAACCCCATGAGTTGTGGGCTTCCCTCCAAGTCCTCTGTAAAGGCCACTTGTTCTTCCCTTTTGTTTCTCTATTGCGCCAGAAAACCCTAACATGTCCCTTCTCTCAATAAATACATTCTGCTCTTAACCTTCATTGTTCCTAAGATTCATTCTTCAACTTTGGAGAACATGAGCTCGTACCGGACACATAGGAGGTCGAGAGTTTTGTGCCCCTGTATCACTGGGACTGGGATGTGTGTCCTGTGGCTTGTTTTGTTTTGCTTGAGGCAGGGTCTTACTATGCAATTCAGGCTGGCCTTGAGCTTGTACGGATCCTCCTGCCTCAGCCTCCCGAGTGCTAGGATTACAGGCATACACCACCGCATTGTGTGGCTTTTGCTTTCTGTTTGTTTTTCTTTTCCTGGTGGCACTATTGGGTTAGAACCCAGGACCATGCACTTGCTGGGCAAACCCCCTGCAAATGAGCTATATCCTACCCCAAGACTTGTTTTCCACGCCCAGGTCAGCCATGTGGGAGTTTTGTGACCTTCCTCACCTAGAAAAGGTGCAGGAAACAGTGGTCCCACAATGCCTTTTCCCCTTTTTGGCAGTGAGGAGGATTGGCCGCGGTGCCTGGCTCCGCAGCTCTGCCTGATGCTCTGGGTGCACGACTGATCCGGCCCGTATAGGCAACGAGGAAGGTTTGTAACTATAATCCCAAGGAGATGTTACTGGAATTCTAATCAGCTAATTCCAGTGGACCACTTCCAGTGCAGCCCACGGTGAGAGGAAAGACACTGAGACACATACACAGCTGTGGGGACCCGGGGTCCTAAGTCCAGCCGAGATGGTGGCTCACTGGAACAAAGGCCACGACCCAGGGCCCAGCCCGGGTTTTATTAATTCTCCATGAGGGGAGTGGCCCGGGGGTGAGTGACAGTGAGAGTGGGGGGAAATACGTGACTGCCATGACTACCGTGAGCTGGGCTGGGCAGGAGGTCTGAGATCACCTCTGGGATCAAGAAATGCAGAGAGAGCAATGTGCATAACAACTGAGGGAGTAGCTAATAATTTGGGGTCGGTGCTTCAGCTCTGATGTACAGTCCTTTCTGCCCTGGGGAGTTGCAGCCTCTTTCTCGAGGCTTGGTCCCAGCCAACGGCGTGGAGCACGGCTCTCCATCTCAATCACATATTTGGGGGGTCGCTGGGCGGGGTAACACTGACCTGTCCTTTGCTTCAGCCAGCCCAGGTTACGTGGCTTAAAGCTCCTCAGCCAGCCCAATTTACACTGCTTAAAGCCAATTGACAGGACAAAGAAATAGCTCTGTACATCACAATACATGGAGATGGGGCCAAGTTTGTCAAAAATGGAGACAGCAGCTCTTCTTTTCTAGGCGAGTCAAGGAGAGTGGACTGGGCGGTTCCCCACAGTTCAATGCTTGCCCAGGATAAAAGGGAGCGGGAAGACAGAGAAAGGAGGATCTTGGGAAAGGTGGGATGGACCGCTGTAAGCCTGTCCGGATGGCAGAGAGTGCCTGGGGTTCGGGACACGCTAGCTCCCAGTCGTGGCGCCTTGGCATTTAGAGGACAGTGGAAGGGGAAGCCGCCTGCCCTCCCGCCATCCTGCTGCCCCGTGCAGGCCGGACGATCTTCCCTGGGGGGCTGCCCTGACCCGGCAGGAGATGCACACCCACCCTTAATCCCCAAGCACAGGAGGACACTAAGAAGCGCCCGCCCTGTGCAGGCCTGGGTGCCGTCGGCTGGCACTGTGGGGTGATGCTCCTGGCGCGGTGCCTCTGCACGCTGCACGCCGCAAACCTGAGGTGCACAGCGGCCCTGTGTCTTTGAGGCTGCTGCTGGGGCCCTGTGGGGCATCAACTGCCTTAAATACATTTTCGTGTTTCTTCCTTTGTTAACCTGCCTTTTCTCACAGGGGCCCAGGCTGTGACTCCTGCAATAAAGGAAGACATTACTTTGTTTCTGCCTCAGACCAATGGCAGGCACTGAAACAGTGCCAGCTGTTTAAAGGGCTGAAAGGCACAGGGCAGGAGTGCTAAGTCAGGAGGCCAATCAGGGTCCAGTGGCAAAGGAGGAGCCGCCCCGGTCTCCGGTTCTGGGGTTCTGATGTCACGCAGCCCTCTTTGCCCCCCTCCCCACGTCTGTCAGGTCTCGGAGCTTCCTGCCCTGGGCAGTGCAGAAACTCTGGGTACCAAGCCTCACACTCAACAGCCCCCTGCCTCACAGGCTGGGAGCGACCACCTGCCAGCCGTGGTGAGGATGGGAACTGATCAACCACTGTTTCTTGTGTTGAAAACATTCACACAGGTGGGTGTTTTGAGTTTGTTTGTTTGTTTTTCTTTACAGTACTGGGGATGAACTCAGGGTCTTCACACTGAGCTACATCACCAGACTTCTTAAAAAATATTTTATCTTGAGACAAAGTCTTGCTACATTGTCAGGGCGGGGCTGCAACTCTCAGCCCTCCTGCCTTGGCCTCCCAGAGTGCTTGCTGCTGTGCATGGCCGCACCAGGTCTGGACGGGCACCTTGAATGACTGCGCTCCCCCAAGCCTGATCTTCCCTTCCACCCACTGTGGGCCTAGAGCTCAGGGGCCACTTCCGTGTCGGACCCTTCTGCAGCGCTGCACTGCAGACAGAGCTCGGCCAGTGGGGCCATCCTGGGGCGCGTGGCTGCAGCGGGGTGCAGAGCCCCCTTCCTCGGCACCGAGCC
>RJWM01027839.1:0-26393 GCA_004363535.1 Dasyprocta punctata | reverse complement strand
TTTTAAATTATTGTTTAAAATTTTATTGTGGCTTCGACCACAGGACAGCTAATCTGCCTTCTGGGGGACTGTGCTACAGGCGCGAACTCCCAGAAGAGAACGAAAATGGGCCCCTCAGGGACCCACCACTCTGAGCTCCACTAGCACCAGGCACGCGGATTTAGAATCAAGGACAAACACCACCCCCTACCCCTTATCCCCCACCCCTGCACCCGGCAAGCAACTTGCTGCTTCGGAGGTCTGTCTAATTTGATAGCAACTAAGGAATGTTAAGCAACTAAATGCTAGTATTGTTTCATTGATTTTGCAGTCCTGGGGTCGGCAACCTGAGCATCTCTTTGGAGGATGACAGTGGGCAATATAGCAAATATGGGGGATACTCTTCTGTCTTGTCTTCGGGGCCCAGTGTGGTCCTCATTGTTTTGTTTTACTCTGTTATTTGTTTTTCTTTTTTCTTTTTTTGCTTTATTTTATATTCTATTTTTATTGGTTTTACTCTGTTTTGTTTTTGGTTCAATTCTACTATACCTGTTGGAATGGTCAGCTATTCTGAAGATAACAAGATATACTATAGTGGCAAAAAATAAATAAATTTAAAAAATTTTTATTGCAGTAGATGGAAATTACAATCATCTTGGGTTGTGGATACCATCTGAATGAGAGCATTGCCATGTTTGTTTGGGGTTTGCTACAAAAGCCAATCACAACTTCCTTTTTCTTTCCAGTATTTTGTTTGTCTGTTAGACAGATACGGGCATTTACTTTCTTATAATCTTTTGCAAATAAGCATTCTTGCTAATGAGATGTGTAGAAGCGAGTAAAAGTAGTTTCCTCATAAGGTTTCTCCATGGTCAAATTAGCATGCCTCCTTTGACCTTCTGTCTGATATGCTCTCCTACACAGATTATGAATATGAGTTCTAGGGATCAAACATCTTGAATCCATTGATGAAGTCTACAATGACGGAGGATGGTGCATAAGTGTACAAAGGGTTGTCTAGCACATTGTGGCTGTACTGGTGTTTTTAGTATAGAAATATTAACTATGACTTGCTTAATTTTGTGCTAGTTGAGTTTTCTTTTACTTGTAATCAAATGCAGTTTAAATCTTTAGATGCACAAAGCAAATCCCAATATATTGTGGTTCTGTTTTTAACCTGCTTCTCTCTATCAGGCTGCTTATTGCTATGCCAAAACCACAAAAATAAAGCTAGCATTTAAGTCATACTGACAGACATGTATGTGTTATTTAATCTCTGGACCTATGACAGCTTTTTTTTTCTTGTTTCAAATTTTTATAAACTTTATCTTTTGTTTAATTTTTAAATTTACTATTTTACTATCTCCTCTCAGTCATAGAGTTTAGGTATGATCTATTTTGAATATTATCTATATATTTACGTTATAGAATATTGAATGTTTCATTTGTCTTATTTGTGCATTATTTTTTCTAAATTATTAATGTATAAAATTATATTTTAAGTATGGATTGCAGAGCTAAATCCAAACTGATCATTTAGTGGCTTTGAGTATATTTTTAATGCATTTTGGTAAAATTTGATGTGAAGTTTTATGCCTGTACTTATTAGTGTTATTAAATTGTAGTTATATTTAATTTGCCATGATTTTCTGGCACACCACGGTTCCTTAAAACTGTGAAACAACTTGGGTATTTTTCCATTATTTGCTCCGGAATACTTTGAGAAAGATGTGTTATTTGTTCTTTGGACATTTGGCAAACATTGTTCATAAACTATTTAGCTGTTGTGTGTAAGCTTATTTCTTGACCTTAAAGGGGAAATTTTTATTTAGAATTTATCCTTGTAAAGTCTTATCTAATAATGTTTTCAGCATTAATAAATTACTGATTTTGCAATTTATACTTAGTGATTTTCAGATAAGAAAAGAAAAAAATAGAATATAAATTAAGGTCAGCAATATTGTTTTTAAAGAAATTGACTATCATTATTTGAGATTTTTCAGTTTGAAACAAAGAAAATTCATCTTAGAGTAACATTTCCTTTAAGAAATCAATCTCTGAATTGGTTATCTAAACATAGCAATTTAAAGTATACTCTCTAAATCTTTTGCTTATATTATTAACAATCTTTTTTCTAAAGACAAGACTGATTTAGGCAATGTTATTGAAGAGAACAAGGAAATACCTTCACAAAGAAACAAAAATGTGTAACTCTAAAGTGTACCATAAAATATCTCACAGTATCATGTCTTACGATTATAGTCATTTTTAAGTGACTTTTAGAGATGGTCATATACAAAAAAATCTGTTACAAGCTAAATAGTCATCTATCTGCCTTCAGATAAATACTGAACATAAAATCACACTTTATATTCAAATAAGGGACATATTCACAGCATTCGATATATTGTGAACAAGTAAAAACATTAGCATTATCTCTTACAGTATTTAAGCTTAGAATTTTCTCCCTTTGATTATATTTTATATGATAATGTTTCAAGATAATAATTTTATAGCATGACCCTTATCCGTTATTGTAATCTGCACATTTGTGCAGGCAGAATCAATTATCACTCACTTACATAACAGGTGGATTGTTTTTTCAAATTAAAAACAATGGTATATGTTCACACACACACATATGTTCACAAAACACACTTCGTACATTCCTCAGTGGGTGCATGTACGCACATGATCTGAAACCACAATTCGCGAGTGGAAATTTTTTCAAACTTGACATAATTTTGAATCAGACCAATTTCCTTTGCTGAAGGATATCATCCTCTTTTTCCATGTCCAATAAATAATTTACCTAAATTAAGTCATAATTGCAGTTAACAGTGTTTCATAAAAGTGAATTGAAATTTAATGTTGAAATTTATAATCATCAAATGGTCTGTATTTTCTTATATGACCCATGAAATTAAAGAGCTGTCACCAAATTGATTTGTTTGAAAGTCTTTAAAAAACATCCAAGCGAACTGTGATGATACTGCTTTAAATTTTAGAAGTTGAGCCGAGTATGGTGGTTCATGCACATAATCCTAGCTCTTGGGAGACTAAGGCAGGAGAATCACTGCAAATTCGAGGCCAGCCTACAAGTGAGTTTAAGGTCCCACTGAATTGCATAGTGAAACCCTGTCTTAAAAGACAATAAATAACTACATTTTAGAAGCTATCAGTACTTTCTCCTACTGAAAACAATTGAAAGTATAAAGTTAAATATTTTTATTTAGTTCATCATCAAGATATTTTGTTTTTGTTTTATTTTCTTTTTAAACTGAAGAATTGACCATGAGGTGCCTCTCTGAAAAATATTTAGAAAATGAAAAAGCTCAATTACCCTGTTATTCTTTTCCTGGATACCCACCATATTTATTACATTATAACTGAAGAACTTGAATATAAATAATGTAAAATCAAGGACAGCAAAGAACTTCAACACCTTTCATGTGATATTGCTTTAAAATAGCCATTTTTAAATTGAGCAGAATATCTCAAATCTATGATCTTTTGCTGATATTTCATCATACTGTACCATCAATTTGGGACATATTTCTTCTAAGTTTTTAAAATTTTTATTTTCATTAGTAGATGCTTGCATTCCTTGTGTGGTTGACACATGTACAAAATACATCTTAATTTTTTTCATTCCATATGTCTCAGGCAGATATTCTTTCCCTTAGACTTATTTTAGAATAGAATCATATGAAGCACAGTTAGTCTCATGATTATTAAGTAGTAGATTTGAATTTTTTAATTAAAACCTTCGTATTTTAAAATTGTAATTTTTTCTACTAAATCTGCTCAGATTGTTGGAAATACTCCTTAACTTTCATGTCACTAAAGTTGAGGAGAATTAAGCAGATGCTCACAGATGAGGGAGCAATCTCTGGACTTCGGTCAGTTATCCACACAGAAAGTTTGACTGCAATAGATTCTTCTAAAATAAGTTTAAATAAGGGTATTTTTAAATCAATTCCAAGGATTGCTCTCAAGCATCATGAGAGAGAAGCAGGTGTGCGACTCTACTTCACTGCCCTTGTGAGACTCTCACCGATGCTGTATCTGAGCCCAAGCTGACCACACTGCATGGACGAGGTCAGGCTGCAGGGCATGGCACGAAACGAGTGAGAAATCGACTTACTTCTGCGTACCAGGAAAACAACAGTAGAAGTGCTTTGCAATGGTGCTAATTGAGTTGTTTCAGTTGTTTGACTCTCAGGTTGAACATTTTTCTTTTCTCTGAATTTTCTTTTCAAAACTGTTAAAGTTTTTTTTTCACTATTTTTGATTTATGAAGATCGTAAACCCGTCACCTTCTTATTATCTGCTAGGTTCCATGTTTGGTTTGCCAGTTCCATTTGCCCTCCAGGGAAGAGATGCTGAGGAGAGCCTGTAGTTTGCTGGGGGAAATGTCCGTGACAACTGCTAGAGAAGCAGCAGTAGTCAGATAGCCTGCAGATTTGGTGACCTGGAGCTTCTGAGAGGAAAGGGAGAAGAAGCAGAACTAGGCGTGAAGGACTGAGAACGCCATGCAGCGCTCAGGAGAGAAGGGGCAGGACGCGGTGCCCCCCCACGGCCCCTGAGAGGAGGGCAGTGATCCTGATCCTCTCAGGGACTGAGCACCCAAACTGCAACCCCAAACCCACTTCTTTATTGTGAAGTGCCAACCCTGCAATTAAAGCTGAATACTGAGGTTAATTTAGAAAAAAGGAGCGTGTGTATTAATATCTTTTGTCTTAAAAGAAAAATCACAATAATACACATGTCATACGTTTGCCACTGTTGGACTAGGGGCTTCCACAGGGGAGCCTGGCTCCGCTCGTAAGTCCCAAGGACTGCAGTTGTAGGTGATCAGCTGTTTGCACTCATTTCAGAGAAAAGAGAAAGTTTTGTTTTGCTGGGTTTTTTCCTGCATATATTTCAGGTGCACAACGTGATGGTATATTTTATACACAGTGAAATGGTTTCTACAGTCAAGAAAATTAACTTTTTCATTTTTTCACATAGTTACCCATTTGTGTATGGATGGTAACAGAACCTAAAATGTACCCTCTTAGCAAATTTCTTGCTCACAGTCCAAGTTATTTTCTGACGGCAGACCCAGCAGTGACCCTATGCTGCCAGAACAGTGCTCTGGATACTGTGGGATAAAGCACGGCTCAATCCTTGCTTGAGACAGATCACAGTCTAGAAAACAAAAAAGCAAAAAAGAGCAGATCATGAATAAGAACATGAGCAACATGCTTAGGGAAAGGAAGGGAAGTGTGTTCCTTCTGATGTGACTGTAGGCAGACTCCTTACGTAGCATGGTAAGCTTCACTGAGAACGGAATGAGTCCATGGTTCTATGCAAACAGAGTTCTGTAAGTCTTAATTTGGAACTGTTATAGGAAGCTAAATTAGCTAGAAATTATTATACAGTCAGAGAGAGGCTGGGCTGTCAGGGAAGTCAGCAGAAAAAATATAGACATCAGAACTGTGACTGAAGGTGCATCTGTCCAAGATCAGACCTCAAGATACAGGTGCAATGACCAGGCCTACGTGCCTCTGAAGGGATAAGCAATAACTTGAAATTGTACTATAATTGGCATCACCTGTGCCAGTAAAAGTCCAAATAGACATCAGTCACCCAGGTGTCTGACCAAAACCTCTGAACCCACCCCCACCCCAAAATGGCTTTGTTGTTTCCATGTACCCTTGCTATGCGACATGTTTCTCTATTGGGTAAATAGTAGCTAAGTAGCTATACTTCTAATCAGAGTGATTGACTATGGTATGACCCACATTGTACTAACTAATGATTCTGTCCCCACATTGTGATTTTGCTCTATAAACATTCTTAGAGAAGTGATCTTGGTAGCAACCCACTGACAGGATCCCTCCTTTCTCTCTGGAGCTATTCCTAGTCTCCAATAAATCTTTCCTATTATGAAACTTCTTTGTCCTTTGGAATTCATTCTTCAATTTCAAGGGACACTAACTTGGCCTAGCAAGACACTGTCTCCAAAATAATAATGATAACAATAATACTTTCACAGAATTTTGTATTCTGCTGTATAATGTGAGTATGTATAAGCATCATATACGTACTGTCAAAATACATTTTAAAACTGTGCTTGTTCCATAAAAGTGCAATGACTGGACTGCAGGGTGAATGGCAGACAGAGTCCTTGGCTTTCTCAATCTGCACCTCATGAATCATGAGTGAAGTAAAGGAGGGAAACGAGAAGAGGAGAAATGTTTCTTTCATTTTTTATTGCTTTTCTGGCAGCAGGCACCATTCCCTCTCTGATCTTTTATTCCCTTTTGCTAGCAGTCTCCAGTCAGGCAGCTCACCAGGATCTCATTCTGGGTCATCAGTTCCTCAGTTCCAACACTGTGGCCCGTTTTCTGATTTGCAAACATTATGTCTGTATCCCCTACACAGACATTGGTTAAGCAGCAAGCATTTGTTAACCAGTGATTTGGGAGGCCCTGAAAGTTGTTACCTTTGATGGTATAAAGGAGAATACCTAGCAGAGTATGATTTTGTTGTGGACAAACAGAGATTTCCTGAAAGTGTAGTTGAAAGCATACAAACATTTACTTTTCTTAATCTGCTTAGCAGTCTCCAATGTAATATGGATTTCAAACCCTTGGTAAAAGAAAGAGTGTGAAACATTTGTGTTTTAAATTTTCTATCACAAAACCAAAAGTCCATCATTTGTCTTTGCATTGACCTATTTTTATTCACTCATGCAATTGATTTCCTCATTTTTTCATCTTAATCACTTTTTGAGGCAAAATTTAAACAGAGAGTAAATGTCCATTAGCTTGTGTCTATCAGCAATTAGGAGTTGAGCAATATTCAAGTTATTTTTTAATAAAAATTTCCAAACCCAAAGAGAGATGTAGACCCAAACTGTCATCATGTGGTAAAGTCATGGTTTGAGACTGGGCTAGTTGGTTACAGAGCGCATGAAGTGCTTCCAGTCTCAAACTGGTTTCTGTGGGGTTAGTCAGGAGGGTCTTCCTGAAAGAAAACGTCGTGTGTTATATTAGTAAGCTTACTTTAAGCAAGAGGAAATATTGAAGTAGCAATGTTAGGGGCAGCAGAGACACGCAAGTGCTCCAACTTTGGATTGCTGCAAAGCTAACGTCATGAAAGCCATCTCCTCTGACCTCGTGCGGAGGACTCCACACAATGAACTTAGGCAGGTGGTTGAGTTCTGGAAGTTGTTTTCTGTCTTAATTCTACTTGCTGGGCCTCAGTGCTGGCTGTGGACCCCTGGCTGATGAGACTCAGTCCAAAAAATAGAGCCACACCTCATTCAAAGAAAATAACAATCATTGCTCATTTGGGCAAATTATTTGTGAAAATGTAAAATAAAATACGAAATTTTTAAAAGTTTGTGGGCACTAGAAGCAAAGTTGCATAGTGTAGAGCCAACAAACTAATTTTTATGGTGGCAAAACATATAATCATTGCCAGATATGTGAACACTGTCTCGTTCTAAAGAAATACTGCAAATGGATTTTCAGTGATCTGTATTGTTTTAGCAACTGCATATGTTGAAATTAAAATATATTAATGTTGAAATATATATGTTGAAATATATTAATGTTAAAATATATATGTTGAAATTAAAATATTTAAATGTCTGATGACATTTAAAATATTGAAACAAATTAAAAAATGTATTTTCATTAGTACATTTGACCAAGTAAATTGCTTCATTGCATATTTTTTAAAATTTTATTTTAAAAAAGCAAAACAGAAAAAAAGGTAGAATACAGAATTTCAAAAAAAAGTAAGAAATCAATACTAATCAATATATTACATATTATTATCTTAGAAGTGGTTGTTCAAGTTACAAAATCTAGGCATAAAAATAATCAGACAATCAAACAATGACAGCACAATCTGTTCTCTGTGATGAAGTAACAGAAAATTAGTAGTATAGTTATCGATCTTGCATACTTATACATACATACAGTTATATGTATATATCTACAAACATATAATCTTTTCCTTTCCCATGTTTATAGCAGCACAATTTGTAATAGCTAAATCTTGGAAAGAACCAAAATGCCCATCAATCGCAGAATGAATGAAAAAGATATGGTAGTTTTCTACAATGGAATATTACTCAGCTATAAAAAAGGTTGATCTTGAGGCTTTTATGGGTAAATGGAGGCAACTTGAGACTATACTGATAAGTGAAATAAATCAGACTCACATTTGTAAATATCATATTGTCTCCCTAGTGTAAAAAATAAATAACAATTCTTTGCATGTTTTACTTTGTTATGATTTATTTTAAGTATAAAAAGCCTGATTTTTCATTTAGTCTCTTAGGATGAGCATATTAATGTAGAAGGGTCAGAATAAGATGCATAGGCTCTTAGGAGAAAATCACACTTTTATATTGGTGAGATTCAGTATGTTCTTGTCATTCTGCCTGGGAAATGACCTTTGTTGAGTTGTTTTTATTAGCTTAGGGAGACATTTGACTCTAATTGAACAAACAAACAAAACCCACAAACACGCTATTGTACTCTCCCTCTCATGTTTTGACTTCCTTTGTTTTTTAGAAATTTTTGGTTAATTTTATTGCACATTCATCACAGGGAATTTGTACCTGTGCAGTTTATCCTGATTCTTCTTTTCTCTGAATCGCCTGTCCTCCCTTAAGGTCCTGTTTCCCTCCTTATTTACAAAAGCTTTGTTTCCATTTTTTCCCTTGTGTTCTCTTATTTCTTCTTTCCTCTTCCTTACTTTCTTCCTCCTCTCCCTTGTTCCCCTGACCACTGGAATATTTTCTTCACATTTTACAGTATCTAGTATAGATTTTGATCCTAATTTACACTTTCATTTTCATGGGCCAGAAAAATAATGCATTATTTAACTATGTGTATCCATTTTATTCACTTAACAGGGTGTCTCAAGGTGCACTCATTTACCTATAAATGTTTCAAGTTTATCCTTCTTTATGAAACAGTAGTATTCTTTTGTATAAAAATACCATTATTATCTGCTGATGGGTATTTGGGCTGTTTCCAAATTTTAGCTATTACAAACTGTGCCACTTTAAACATGGGTTGCCTATATTGCTGTGATGTGATACTTTTAATTCTTTGAAGAAGATAGCAAGAAGCAGAAGAGCTGGGGCCAATGAAACCTCTAGCATTACTTTTTTGAAGAATCTGTCCTCTTATTTCCACAGTGGGTACACCAGTCTAACACGCATAGTAACAGGGGAGAAGGGTTCCTTTTCCCACATACTCCGGTCAGCATTTGTTATTTGTTGATTTCTTGGTAACAGCCATTCTTCCTGGAGTGAGATGAAATCTCAGTGTTGTTTTAATTTGCATCTCTTGAATGAGTAGTGATGCTGAACATTTTTCATATATTTATTTGTTATTTCTACTTCTTCCTCTGAGAAATGTCTATTCATTTCAGATGCCCATTTTGGATTGGATCTTTAAATTTGGGAGTCTGATTTTGTTGAGTTCCATATATATTCTAGATATTATTGTTTGTCTGAAGAAGAGCCAGGGAAAATTTTCCCTGCTCTGTGCATGTGGTTTTAGTTTTTTGGTGGCTAATATTGATGTACAAAAGTTCTTTAATGAGATGAGATCCTATTTGTTGATTATTTGCATTATCTCCTGTGAGATCGGGATTTTGTTCATAAAGTCTTTTCCTATACCTATATTCAGTGTTTCTGTTTTAATATTTAGATCTTTGATCCACTTTGATTTTAGCTTAGTGCATGGTGAGAGACATGGGTCTACGTTTAAACTTCTGCATATGAAAAGCCAGTTTCTCTAGCACAATTTATTAAAGAGGCTACGTTTCTTCCATTAAAGTGTTTGGTTCCTTCTTCCACTATAAGGTGACTGAGTGTGTTTGGAGTTGCTTCTGTGTCTTCTAATCTTTCATTGATCTCTCATTGATCCTCACGTGTGTCTTTTTTTTTTTTTTTTTTTTTTTTTTTTTTTTCCGTTTTTTTTTTTTTTTTTTTTTTTTTTTTTTTTTTTTTTTTTTTTGTCAGTACCGTGTTGATTTTGTTGCAGTAGCTTTACAACATAATTTCAAATCAGGGATTGTGATGCCTCCTTCCTTGCCTTTATTGCCCAGAATTGCTTTTGCTATTCGAGGTCCCTTCTGGTTCCAAATGAGTTTTAGGATTGCTTTTTCTAATTCTGTGAGGTAATTTTGACTGAGATTGTGTCAAACTTGTATAACAGTTTTGGATGTATGGCCATTTTCATAATGTTCATTCTTCCTACCCAAGAACAAGAGAGGTTTTTCCATTTTCCGATATCTTCTTTGATCTCCTTTTTAGAGTACCGTAGTTTTCAACATTAAGGTTTTTTAAGTATTTCATTTTTTCAAATGCTATTGTGAAAGGTGAGGCTTCCTTAAATTTGCTCTCAACGAATTTGTTATTTGTATACAGGAATACTACTGACTTATTTCATGACAACTTTGAATCCAGCCAGACCGCTGCATTTGCTTATTAAATCTAAAAATTGTTGTAGAATTTCATGTCATTTACAAAAAAAATGATAATTCAATTTCTTTCTTTCCTACCATTATTCCTTTAATTTCTTTCTGTTGTCTAATTGATCTAGCTAATATTTTTAGAACTACATTGAGTAAGTGTGGTGATAGCAGATATCTTTGTCTTATTTCTGATTTTAGGATGAAAGATTTCAGTTTTTGACCTTTTAGTATGATGTTAGCTGTTTACTTGACACCAATGCTTTTATCAGATTGAGGTAAAGGCCATCTATTCCAGTTTTTTGTATTTTTTAAAGTCATGAATGGATGTTAGACTTTGTCAATGCTTTTTCTGCATCTGTTGAGATGATCATGTGATTTTTGTTTTGGTTTTATTGGTATGGTTTATTACATTTATTAATTTTTTTTTGCTGGGCCATTCCTGCATCCTTGGGTTGAATCCTTCATCATGTGGTGTAATCTTCTTGACGATTTGCTGCAGTCTGGTTGTCAGTGTCTTATTGAGGATTTTTGTATGTATGTTCTTTAGGGAGCTTGATCTATAGGCATTTATTTATTTTTTTAGTTGAATCTTTTGGTATCAGGGTAATGCTTACTTCCAGGAATTATTTTGGAAGTATGGCTTGCCTTTTGATTTCATTAAAAAGTCTAAGAAGTAGTGGCATTAAGTCTTCTTCAAATTTCTTGTGGAATTCAGCAGCAAATCCATCAGAAACTTGGCTTTTCTTTGTTGGTAGTGTGTTGCTTCGTTTTGAGATGGGGTCTTGCTATGTACTTCAGGATAACTGAACTCACTGTGTAGCCCAGGCTGGACTTGAACTCACTGCAATCTTCCTGCTTCCACCTCCCAAGGGCTAGGATTATGTGCATGTGCCGCCGTGCCCTGCTTGATGGCAGATTTCTAATTAAATCCCTAATTTCATTGACTGATAGTTGGTTATTTAGAATATTTTTGTAGTCTTGATTCAGCTTTGGTAATTCATAAGTATCTAGGAATCTGTCCATTTCTTCTGTGTTTTCTGTCTTATTTGAGTAAGAACCACCTCTTGAATTCATTAATCCTTTGTATTGTCTTACACTTAATTGCTTTAATTTCTGCTATGATCTTGAAAATTTTCTCCCTTGTATGAGATTTGAGGTTGGCTTGCTGCTCCTTTTTTTTTTTTTTTTAGAAGTTTGAGGTTCAACATTAGGTTGTTTATTTGAGTTTGCTCTGTTTATCTGATGTGAGATTTCACCACTATAAATTTTCTTGATATGACTGCTTTTGTTGTGTCCCACAAGTTCTGGTACGTAGTACTGGAATTATTATTTAATTATTGAAACTATCTAATTTCTTCTTTAATTTCATGTGTGACACATTGGGTGTTCAGAAGGGTATTTAATTTTCATGTGTTTATATGTTTTGTGTGGTTTCTTTTGTCATTGATTTGCAGTTTGTTTGGACTATGATCTGATAATATGCATGGAATAATTTTATTCCTTTGCATTTATGTAGGCATATTCTATAGTATGTGGTCTATTTTGGAGAAGAATGTTTTGAGGGCAGAATACTTGGACTAATTCCATTTGTTCAAAGATTTGATTCAATTCTGATATTTGTTGAGATTTTGTCTAGTTGATCTATTTGTAATAGTGGGATATTGAGGTCCCCCATTTTAATTGTATTAGTGCTTATTTGATTTTTCATTTCCATTAATATTTGTTTTGTATAGTTGGGCAGATTGATGTTTGGTGCATATATACTTCCAATTGCTCTCTCTTCCTCTGGGGTGTTCCTTTAACAAGTATGCAGTGATCTTTTTTGTCTCTCTTGATCACTCTTGGCTTGAAATTCTCTTTGTCTTCAAATAGCATAGGTTCCCCAGATTTTTTCCAGGTTTCTGTTGCATGAAGTGTTGTTTTCCATCTTCTAACTTTCAGACTATGAATTTCTTTTTGAGTTAAGTGTATTTCTTGTATGCAGTGTATTGTTGGGTCTTGTTTCTTGATCTTTTCTGCCAGTCTGTTTCTTCTGATTGGTGAATGAGGCCATTCACATTGATGGTTGTAATGGACATGTATTGAATTGTCCTTGCCATATTATTTTTCTGATGTTGGTTCCCTTTCTTTCCCCTTGGTTTAATTGTTTGTTTTGCCTGATGGATTCTTTCTATTGATGTTCATGGAATAGTAGTCTCCATTGTCACTTTCTGGAATATCTTTAAAACATTTTGGAGTGCTGTTTTGATGGTCATGAATTTCTTCAGGTTCTCTTTGTCATAGATGTATGTAATTTCTCCACCATTTTGAAAAACAG
This sequence comes from Dasyprocta punctata, assembly GCA_004363535.1. Lineage (NCBI taxonomy): Eukaryota > Metazoa > Chordata > Mammalia > Rodentia > Dasyproctidae > Dasyprocta > Dasyprocta punctata. Next base: position 13,600 of record RJWM01027839.1, on the reverse strand, counting down.
TTTTTCAGGTCACATCAGTCTGTGTTGGAAATTGTTTTCTTTTAGGACTGTGAATACTTCAAGTTTTGCTTGACTTAAGCATTTGTGCCCAGAAGTCTGCTGTGATTTGGATGGGCTTTCCTTTATAGGTGATTTGTTTGCTTCAGTTCTATAAAAGCTCTTATTATTCTGTTTCAGTGCTGAATTTCAGCAATTTTGACTATTACGTGTCTTGGTGTAGATTTTTTTTTGGTCATACCTAATTGGAGTTCTACATGTTTATCTATGTGTCAAATTCTTTTTCCATGCTTGGGATTTTTTTGACATTACTTCTGTGAACAGATTTTTAATGTCATGTGTGATGTATTGCACTTTTTTGTTAACTGTGATGAGTCTTTTGCTGTTCTTCTCTGTGTCATCTAGCACAAATTTGATTTTTTGTGGCCCCTTACTGCTTCTAAGAAGTCTGTCTTTTCATGATTGCTAACTGAACTCTTGTCATCTAGATCTGATGTTCTGTCCCTATATTGGTTCATTCTGCTGCATACACTTTTAATATAATTTTTAATCTCCTGGATATTTGTTTGAATATTTTTCATGGTTTCAGTTTCTTTCCTGTGTTGAGCATTTATGATGTCCATCATTTTCCTAAGTTCATCTGTTCTATTTTTGTGTCTACTCTATATTTAATAACCATTATTATTATGATTTATTATCATCACCATCTCTGCTTAGCTGAGAAATTATTTCTCCTCTGGTATTTTGTATACCCTCATTTGCCTATTTTATTACTTTAACTGTTGCCATTTCAGAAAACTCACTTGGATGACTACTGATTTCCTCTACTTCACTGCCCCCCGGACCTGCTTTGAGTGGGCTGGAGGTCTTGGGTTACATTTTGCTTCTGTGCGTTGTCATTTTCTATGTCTTTAAAATTTGTTTTCTGTGTCAATACTTGTAAATTGCTTATGGTAGTAGATTTATCACTAGTATTTAGGTCCCCTGGGGAATAACTTTTCCTGAGAAATGTCATGTGAGTCTGTTCCAAGGTCTTACCTTCCCAGTTTATCAGGTTTGAGCAACTGCGCCCGGTTCTTTGGTATTAGTCTGTGGTAATGTTTATGATCCCAGATGATCATCATATTGGAATACACGAAAGAGCTACTGATCTCAACAGGTATGACACCTTGGCTAAAGTAGTACAATTAATAATAACAATAGCATCAAGTGCAGCCTGGAAACTGACAGACTGTGTTAACTATTATTTGGTGTCTTTAACCACTGAAGAGCTATCATAATATAACAAAATCCAACCCAAATTAGGAACTTGTACACAGTGAATTTTTTCTTAGTAGACTTTGCCTTGCGTGTGGAGAGGGAATTAAGATGGATAAGGCAAAAAGCAGAGAAATGAATAAGGAGAAAAGTAGTAGAATCTGAAGACCAAAAGACAAAGGAAGACCACCCAAGCTTTGGGAAACTGGAGAAAATAGAAGAGAAGGATGAAAGAAAAATTACAAGAAGATCAAAGTGGAAGTTATTCACTTTCTAATACCGTGTACTGGTCCAGAGTAGCTGTCTGCTATGTCTTTTCTTTTTGTCTCTTTCTCTCCTTCTCTTTTCCTCCCCCTTCACTGCCCCATTTCTCTTCCCCTTTCCCTACCTTCAAATAAATTGTCTTCTTTTATTTAAAAAAAGGTAGAAGATCAAGTTAACCAGAAAAACTAAAGACAATGCTACTCAAAAAAGACAATCAAGAAAAGAGAAAAAAATAAAAATAAAACAAACAAACAAAAATACCCCTAAACAACAACAAAATAAAGAAATTTCTCTGGCCACAATCGTGCTACTGTCCTCTGGTGTCCACAGTGCTGTGGCAGTGTCTAAGTCAGACTCCATCTCTGTGCTGGTGACACCAGTCAGTCTTCAGTAGAATTAGTGCTGGGTGTGAGGCAATCCCATCCAGTCTCCAGCAGGGTCAGGGCAGAGAACTAACTTCTTTCAACTCCAGAGTCTTGCAGGCTGGTCTTGGCCTCCAGCTGTGGGTGCTGGAGCCTGATTCCTGAGCCAGCAACACTTTAGATGTCCTTCTGCAGCTTGCCTATGTCTCCTTATCTCTGTATGCCTCCGTAGTAGTCATTCACCCAGTTGCTGTGGGATTTCAGCACTTGCAATCCCGAGACAAAGACAGCCCATGGCAGCTCTGAGACCCTTGTTCACTTGTCCCCTCCCAGCTCTTGCACACTCCACTGGCCCACTCTCTCCTCTCTCATGCCCCTGGGGGAGGTGGTGAGTGCTTCTTCTCTCTGCCCTGCAGTTCTTGCTGCAGTCTCTTTCCTCGCTGACTCTGCAGGTTCCATGCAGCCTGCAGCACTTAATAGTCTGCTCATCTAGCATGTTTCTCCCTGGAGGGTTCTGGGGCCACTCACTCTTAGTGTGTCCCTGCAGACCTGAGTACTGGGGAAGGAGCAGTTTCCTGGTCACTTGTCCTTGGTGTGTTCTGGTGAAATATGCTGCCATACTGCAAGCTCCTCTGTTGGGAGGAGGGTAAGAGGTGACAGGCCATACACCTCAAGCCTACCCTTTGGAGCTTGGCTCTGCCATGCCACTAGGGTTCTCTCAGCCTTTGGGAACTTCCTGGAGTGGTGGTTCCTGTGTAGCGTGCAGGTGGGAGTCCTGCCAGTAGCCCTGTGGAACTGCTTTGTCTTTTTATAAGCTCCTATATCTATGTTTTGCTTGATCTATGAGTCTCTTAATTCAGATTGATTTGGGCATCAGTGTGTGTGTCCTTCCCCTTCTTCCAGTTGCCTGCTTCTTTAGTTGATTTTCTCTGAGTATCTCTGCCGTGACTCCCACTCTATTCAGCCATGTTGAATCTCCTTTAACTTGTTTCCAGTTTTGTTCTTCAAGCTATTCAAATTAGTCAGATTCAGAAAGCCAGAAGTCTTTAAAGAGCCTAATCCTGCAGGCAATATTTAGTTGATATAGAAAAGACAGATGTTAAAGCAATTTATTCAAAGTTCATATTGCAAAGTACCTTTTTATTATTTTTTAAAATGTTTCCATATAGTGTACATATGTGTGTGCATATATGTGTGCATGTCTGTGTGTATACATAGAGTATAAAAGTTTTGCTTTCAATATATATATATACGTGTATAAATACATTGACAACTTATAAGCTGATACAGAAAGACAAAGTGATAAGACAGCGAGGCAGGAAGAAAAAGACAGGTTTATCATATTCACACCCAGGAGTGGTCATGCACAATTCCTGTTACTAGCACTACCTTAAATGTTGTTTGCATCTCTGTCCTTATCGCCAATCCATGTTTTCTGTAAGTGTGGGCTGCATCTGCAGTTTCTCCGTGGAGGTGTGCTTGCATTTTTGCTGATACTGCAGCCTCCGTTCTATACTGGGGAGCAGTGAATATCAGAATTGAATGGAAAACTGAAAATCTGAGCTCATTGTAGCCTTAGCTTTATTGGAAATAGTGATACCTTTAGAAAAAGCTGTTATCTCAGAGTTGTAAGTCTGGGTCACCACAATAATCATGAAAGTCATTTTGTCCAACTTGTCATTAAAATGTGAACTACCTTCTTCTTTGTTTTTCTCATCCACAGAAAATGTAGACTAACTGTACTGATGTCACGGGAATGTGCAAAGTTAAATTAAATAGGATACCTAAAGTGCCCTAGTAGATATTAGATAGTGTGCTGCAGGGGAATAGAGATTCGGGAGACCCTTAGATATAGGAGGGATCAAACGCGTGGACTATGTGTGATGAAAATGCCCAAACTTCTGTGTCTGATACAGCCACAGTTTATTTAAATCAATCAAGTAAAAATTTCAGTTTCTCAGCTGAACTGGTCCCATTTCAAATATTCAATATTTACATATATTCAGTAGCTATCATGCTAGAAAAAGTAACCAGAACATTTTCATCATCACAGAAAGTTCCATGGGAAGAAATCTTCTAGAGTAAAACTTTAAGGAATAAGTCTAATTAAGAAATCATGATATTGGGCCCGGGAATTAGATCAGTGGCTTAAGCGCCTGCATGGCAGGTGTGAAACTGTGAGTCCCATCCCTAGCACCAAAAAAAAAAAAAAAAAAGAAATTGTGATACCAGTGGTCAATAATCAATTAGTATTTTTCATGTCATGTGCTGTGCTAAAGAATTTTAAAATGTTGTTTTAAACATTTTAATAGTTATTTCCTGTCAGAAACTCTATTTTTACCATTCACATTTTACATTGGAAGCCAGGAATTTCATAATGTGAAGAATGGCTCTAGGCAACATGTCCAGGAGGGATCTGAGAAGGCTATGGCACAAATCTAATTTCCCCAAATTCTACATAATGATTCATTAGCTCTGTTACTGCAGAAAGTTATATGTACATCACCTGCATTAAGAAAATGTTAATTAATTTTGCACATGGTGTGATAGAAAAATATGATTCATATTTACATTTAAAAAATTATTACATTAAAAGACAAATTGCTATTAATCCCTCTCAAAATATACTTGCTTTGAACACACATAATTCCCATAGTTCTTGCTACTTTCTGAAGTGGTTTTGAAAATTCACTTTCATAAGCATCTTTAGTTGTTGCGTCCTGGCTGCTTTAGTGTCTGGAATTGATGCAAAAGCATTTAGCTTTCATGGCCACTGTGATGTTGAAGAAGAGCTGGACTCTGCACAGTGTCAGATCTAGTGAACAACATGGAGCGTCGTACCGTGGAGTCTTTCTATGAACCTGCCTTTCCACTGGGTGGTACTTGGTAGCAGAATTTGCCATAGTTTTGATCACACCTCAGAAAGATGCTCTGAAATAGTATTCTTTGTTGTGTTTTTAAAAGAGTAAAAAAAAATACAGAATTTCAAAACAAGATGATAAGAAATTAACACCGGTTATTATATTACATATGGTTGTCTTCAAAATATTTGCTCAGATTATCAGATATAGGCATGCAAAATTGATCAAACACTATTAACACTAACCGTTCCTTTTCATGAACTGGTAGAATGAGTAGTACAATTGTCTTAGCTATAATGACAGCATCAAGCACAGTTTAGAAACTGGCAAACCGTGGTAACTCTTGATTTTGTACTTTACGCCATAGGAGCAAAGTCTCTAGTTATGTAACAGAACCAATTATAAATTAGGGGTTTGTGTGCCAACTGTTCCTCCTTGTTAGAGTAGATTTACCCTGGGTTCATCTGGACAAGCCACTCACTGATTCCCGGGTGCTTTCTGTGCTGGCTGCCTGTCCCACGGTGTGGGGGACTGGGCCAGGTACCAGGGCCTCTGGGCCTAGCTTCCTGGGGTGGAGGAGAGGTCTGAACTAATATTCTTAACTATTTTTTTTAGACTTGTGGCCAGTTCCAAGCCATAATTAAAGTGGAGAGTAAATCACGGTTTCACCTTCTTCCTCCCAAGCAGGGGGGCTTGCTGAAGCAGAACACTGTGCTTGGGCTCTGTCTTCGCCTTTTTCTGCCCTGCATGGTGTCAGCCGTGAAAAACTTCAGCCATTTGGCTCACTGATGCTTTGACAGCGCCATGCATCTTCTAACATCAATCATGCTAATGATAAAATTAAAACATCAAACTTCGTTACTCCTCTTCTGAAGCACTGAGTTACTCTTTTCAGGAATAATAACATCTCTCGCAAGACCGTACGCTTTGCCGCTGGTAGGCACATGCCAGTCTCGCTCTGCACACCTTCCCATTTATTTTTAAGTGACATTTTGATGAAACGCGTGACTCATGTGAAGCTAATAACACTTTTCATAGTCAATTCAATTTTGTATTACATACTTACATAAGCAGAAAATTAGTAATATTTGTAAAAAAAATAGTTCTACAGAATTATCTTGACTTAGTTGCTGTTTCAATTTGGACTAAAACGGTCATCATTTGATTACTTTCATCATCATATCAATCATATTCTGAGATGTTATTTAAGAGTAAGAGAGAAAAATGATGTTCTCACAGAAAGAAAAAAGTCATTTGTACTTTAATAAAACCATATACCAGTTACATGTGTCAGGGATATGAATTACAGAAGAGACAAGCCATTTTATTCTCATGGGAAAACATATCATGCCAAGAAAATTATTGTCTAAAAATTCAAAAATGATTTATAGCATTCTTGCTTCTACCATACATGCTAAAAATGCCTCTCAACTGATTTATAGGCATTAATTTTTGTGTAAATGGCATCTCAGAAACTTTTTTCAGTATTACATTTTAAGAAATGTAAATATCTGAAATTTCCAGAAAAATACACCTATAATCTTGATGCTATTGTACAAATTCTCATAATTTTTTGAATCTCTGAAACTGAGTATAAAATTTGAAAAATAGTTTTACCCATTTTATGACTATATATTTCTAAAAATAGAATGAGTATTCCAAATGAACTTGATTTTTGTGAAGCAGCACCATTGACATATATGTAGTGAAATGAATGTTGTAAATTAACTAGAAAATTTATATTTACGTTTCACCATGTACATATGCACATATTATCCAGTTTTGCATGATTGCAACTGTAGATGAGGACAAAGTGAAATAAAACTGATAAAAGTGTTTTGACACTAGACACCGAGTTATTCAACTATATTATAAATAAAAATAATAAGCTGAGGGAGATCAAGCTATAAAAGATGTGCTTCCAGTACTGGTATCAATTATTAACAATAGCAAAAGGATACAGAAGAGGAACACTTTATTGATAATAAATGAAATCAACCCTGAAAAGAAAGTAGTAAAGACACTAAGAACTAGCAAGTTCATGTGTATTTATGCTCTGAGAAGTTATATGTGCTAAAAATACGAATAAGCAGTTTCTGCTGAGATGAGAATAAAAGAATCTGAGACTAATGCTCTCCATCAGTGCATTTTTGAGAGTCTGCAAAAGGAAACAAAATTTAACAGATTCTGCAAACTAACCTAGAAACAGTAAGAAATAACCTAAAACTTCATAAAAGCACTGGGAAGAAAAATTGAGTCAGGCCTGTCCACGTGTTGGGCAGCGGTAACAAAGGGCTGCTGTGGCTTGTGCAATAGAATGCTAGTGTGGTGGGAGTGTTGGAACACACCTGTAGTCACAGCACTTGGGAGGCTGAGGCAGGACTTGGGCTACATAGTGAGGTCAAGGTCAGTGGAACTACACAGCCATACTGAATATCCCTATGAGAATATTTCAATAAAGTATATTTTAATGCTTCATATTATTGTTAATATAATAAATGTTTATGAAGTGAAATGTCTTTTAAGCTATCATAGAACCAGGTCAGGTATGGGGGTACACACCTGTAATAACAATGTGACGGTAAAGTGAGGGAAGTGAATCACGAGTTTGAGACAAACCTGGGAATCTTAGCAACCGAGTGAGACTGAGGGTGTGGCTTAGTGCGAAGAGCCTACGTTGAGTCCCAGTAAACTCCCTCCTCACCAAAATAAAAATAAAAGTGATAAATAAATCATGTGACCAAAAATTTGAAGGATTGTTTTTTCTATTCTCATTGATATAGTTACTATGAAGAAATTAGAATATATTTAAATGTTAAACATTTTATCAGGAATGTATCACAGAGTGAAATTACTAGGATTTTAAACTTTTAAACTAGTTCAAGTAACAATGTACCAGAATAGCTTATTGCTAGAAGTAACAACACTCAACCTCAATTTTGTGTTTTTGCTTTAATGCAAACCCATAAAACCTGTTTAATAAGAACTCTTGTTATAGCAATGCCATTTAATTTTTCATGTAATATTCTCTATGCCACAAATGTAATCACCAAAACAGCTTTGAATGATCTATTGTTTGACAATTCAATTATACTTCCTTTGATAACCTTAAAAAAGAAAAAATAGAATTCATTAGTTTGTGTAAGAAAGGTTAGTTTAAGCAAATCACATGGAAAAAACCTCCCTAGATCCAAGAACATTCACACTATTTGGATTACTGCCTTATCAGATGATTCCAACCTAGAAAATATGCCTAAAAAAAGAGCTTTGCCTGTTTGAAGTTGCATGGAAATGTCAGAGGAAGCAGGAAAACCTGCTACAGGGGGAGGGGAAAATCAAATGGAAGGATCCCAAATGCTATTCCCTTCTACAAAGAGCCACTGCGATTCATGGAAATATGTTCTGGCCCTCAAGGTACACTGAGATGGATATGAACTTTGGGAACCATTAGTTACCAAGTCCTCCTTAAGGTCTTTTCTGAGTGTAAGTGTGAATTTCCTTTGGTTCACTAGAACAACAGCAATGATAATCTCAACCACCACCCAATATTTCAACTGCCACCCTTGATAAGAGATTAGCACTGAGTTGACAAGGTATCTGCCTTCCATTGACTAGAGATATATTGCCAGCACCTCAAACTTGACATTCTTTAATAAGAATTGTGTCCTTTAAACTTCCTCAGGATTCTTTGACTCTGCTCTTTTTACTTTGTCCCCTGTCCTTCTATTAGGATGTTTTTTGTCTTAACATTTGGATCAACCTGCAAATCCACGTCACCTTGGTCAGTGTAGTCATCTAATAAATTTCTCATGTCTCCAAGATTACAGTTCTTACCTCATGTTGAATCATTTCACTTTGTCCCTTAAGAGGCTTAAGTACATCGTCATTTTCTTCCTCCAAAACAAAAGCATTCACCTTGCACAATATAAGGCTTTTAATTATGCAATAGAAAATATAATCTCCACCCACATCTCTGCCATATCATTTCCTCATTTTCTACAAACCATCCATCCAGGATTTTTGAGGTTTCCCAATGTTCCACTCCCTTGTTCTGTGCTCTGTGTGTGCATCCCCATAAACTCTCTTCAGCTGAAAAACAACCTGTGAAATTTAACTCAGAGTCCCCCTTCTCTGGAAATGCCTCTGTGCCCATCATTCTGACATTTCAGTATGGCTGCTTTTGTCCTTCCCATAAGCTTCAATGTCAACCTGTATCCAGCTGAACTGTAGCATAAGCATTTATCATTGTTAATGTCCTTTCTTTCAGACTGAGCCTTTGAAAGAAAGAACGTTAGCTCTTTTCATTATATCTGTAGTGATGAGAACTATTTGGCTCAATTGCGGTTTTTGGAAAGCTAAAAATTCATGAAATTGTGCCTTCTTTTAGTTGTAGTGCCCTTGGTGTTCCCATCAGAAAGAAAAGTAAAGTATATTTAAGAAAACATGATCTTTGAAGGGTTTCATATATTTTTCCAATCAAACTTTATCAATACATACCCAATATTCATTATACAATTAAACACTTTTTAACAAAATTGATATAAAAATTGCTGCAGTCTTCAGTGCTTTCAAATTTAAGACTCTATGATGAGAAATGAAAGTATTTTTGAAGGCTAATTTTCATATCATAAATGCTCTATGATGACTTGAGGAAAAGGAGTGGGGGAGGGGGAGAAACAGGCAAAAGAGCAAAGGAAGGAAGGCAGACGGAAGGAGGGAGGCGGGAGGAGAGCAGGGAGCGGAGAGGGTCCCACACACGCTTGCGTCTCTTCTTTCACAGACCATGGAGTTTCCAGCTTTTTGTGCGTTGTAGCTCAGAGAATGTGAAATGTAATGCACAGTGCTGGGTAAGGTCTTACAATCATTCAACAGAGAAATCTAGAGAAAACACCCTTTTCTGAACCAATTCTCATTTATAACAATTCTGGAACTTACAATTGTGGAGATATTTAACAAGATAACGTGAATCTTTTGAAGACACAGAAGGTGGTGTATATTTATGGACTCACAGGTATTGAAGCAGTCATAGCATTGCTGATCTTGGTCATGTTACTCAGATCCAATGGTCTCTTTAGGACAAATGAGATTTCTTGTGATTTTTCTGAAGAATTAATAATAACATTAGTTTTTGTGGCCTTTTTCAACTATAGTAAGAAGATAAAAAATTGAAACGCTGTTCTCTGAGCCTTTAATATAATATATCTTTAGTGAAATGTTTATATTCTAGGTATAGATTAATAATTTATACCCCAGTCATATCTGTTTTTCACCACATTTACTAATGTACAATAATGTAACATTATTAAAATACTTAATATTATAATGACAATGTAATTTATACTTGCTCAAAAGTTACCTGTATTCTATTTGGATCTTAAGTAAAAGTTAAAAAAGTTTGTACTGACTCTTCAAATAGAATATCAGCTGAGAAAGTAACTGTAGGATTATAGAAAACACACTTCGAGTAAAGGTATTATAAAATAAGTATTTTATTGGAACTAGATTTTAAAAGAAATGAGTTGCTCTCTCTTTCTCATTTTGAATTATTTTGAACTTTGTCTTCTACTACTTTCATTGATACAATCGTGCTTTATACTATCGGATAGATTCTTAAATAATTTGTTGTTCTTGGCATCTTGTCTTGGGCAGTATCAACCAAATTTTTCTAAGAACCAGCCATTTTGTTTTGCAAAGTCTGTATCTGTTTGGGAAAGAGAAGCAGCCTCAGAGGTGAAATGTACTTAGTGATAACCCGGAAATTAGATTTTGTGTAAGGCTCATGAGTTCATCAAATATTTAAAGGGTTGTATGCTAATAGTCCTATCTAGAGACACGCTGCATTCAGCATTAGAGGTTGTGGTAATCAAGTAGGTAAAGTCATGGACTCCTTTGTCCTTTAATTGTGAACATGTTAGTCATCAAACAACTATTTCATCTTTATTATCACAGACAATAAAAATTAAGCACTGGCAATTCTTCAGGTACTGGATTGTTTGCTTATCAATGAATAAATACTCAACTTGGGGCACTGCTGCCTCTCCTGTGTACGACTGCTCCATATAACCTGCATGTTCCGTGAGCACTGAGTTAAACAGAACGTCATTTCCCTGGCCAGAAGAGAGGATGTATTGCTACTCCAACAATTAAGTTCTTTCTCCCTGCATTACAAGGCCCCTATTTCTACCCCTCCACCACAAAGAGATGAATGAGTGAATTATTTTTAGAAAATATGAAAAACAGTTTTTGAATCTATGAGTAGGAGACCATTTGAATAAATTAGCTTTAGATAAATTTTGAAGGAAGACGGTGCTTTGTCATCTCTGTAAAAGAGATAGGAAGTTAGTACAACGTTGAGTTGCAAAGTCGCAGGATGATTCTGTACTAAGGACACAGAATGATTAGACCCATGAGGAATGCTCACGAACTCCAGGACTGGCGACGGAAACAGTGTTGGCCCCGGGGAGATTTTATTCCATGGGTCCAGACTGTGTTTCACATCCATCAAAAGGGAAAGACTCTACCAACTCTTCGTTGTATTAACCTGCTCTTAGACCCTCCATTAAATAGCACAAGGCCTGGACAGTCAGAGGTCCATCACTGCCCTTACCAACAGTACAAATTACAGGTGTTCTTTGCAACAAGGAAGACCGCTGATGTGATTGCGATAGTTTCTTTCAGTATTAATAACTTTTTACTGTTAATACTGATCAAAGGTACTGTAACCCTCAAATGCCGACCACCCTGCCTTCCTCTTTCCTGGATAGCACAGCATTCTATTTGATTCGAATGAAGTTACAGTAGCCCCTCTGTGCTGGGCATCATTTTAAAGTTGGCATCAATTGCTTTTATTTATGTGCCTTGAGAATAAACCTAGAGATCAGTTGTTCAATACTTAATTTGCTAGGATAAATCTAAGACCTTCAGATGAAAGACATTTTTAATTATGTAATACAAAGTTGTACATGAGTTCATATTTCAAAGGAATATTAAAAACTCCCTTAACTTATTCACAATCTTTGAGAAGCTATTAAACCTGAGAAGAGAGCTAAGCAATCTCTCTAATTACTAACATATATTACATGTTTTATTGCTTCACTTTGAATAGTATCTCTTTTACATACACTCTCACACTGAAGTTCCCTTTCTGAGCACACCAAGATGTCTGAAAAGGGAACGAGAAAGGTTACCTGCCCCTGCATGGCCCCGTCACTGACTGCCCTGAGCTGTGTACCAAACCCTGCATTTTCTTGACAGCTTCAACTACACTGTTATTTTCCTTTAAGCATTTAACTGTGACTGACCATCTGGCTCTTAAACTTAAGTGAATATCATTTTAGTTTTTATTATTTTGGAAAATGAGAGAACTGTCATAGGGGTAAAACCAAGAACCATAAAAAATAAGTAAGTATTGGGTGCTTTCTATGTCACAGAGACTTGTAAAGCAAAACACAGACTATACAGCAAGCTTGTAACAGTAGAGCAACAAGACAGATGAAAAACAGAGCCTGCACGTGGCAGGCAGTGGCCCTTCACACACACTGTCTTCCTGGTTCCTCTCAACAATCACTGGAGAAGGTGATATTTTTCAACCCCATTGTAAAGTTGAGGAATTCTAAAATTTGACATTGAAAAATTATTTATAGTCACATGTCCAACAAAGAATATGGATGCTACCGAGAATTGTTATCAGTCTGACCTAATACATTTAGTTCTATTGAAACCTAAACGTTCCTAGCTGGTTCCCCATTCCTTCGGTGCACAGACAAGGGTACACTGTTTCTGAAACTCCGGTCAGGTCAGCTACCCATGCTTTTTATTCAACTTTTGCATCATGTGTTTCTGGATGCTTTCTTTCCGTGCTTTCCACTTCTTCACCAAAGTGGTTATTCGTGTCTTGTAATGTCAGATTTAACTTGATCTATTGTTTTCTCTTCTTTAAGCTCTACAAATACTTTATTGTTAAAATTCTTTCATCTATTTAATTAAAAATCTCGCTGAGTTTGTTAAACTCTTACGTGTTTCTTCTTTTATCTCTTCAAACATTTTGATCATTTGTTTTTTGAGTTGTTTGGCTATAGCTTCCTCTACTTCTACTAGTGTCTGTGAAAACAACTTTGGGGGACTCAGGTGTTTTTGAGACATCTAGTTGCCTTCTTTCCCTCTTTCTATTGCTTTCACATTCTGGATTGAATAGTTAAGGTAGAGAAACTCAGTCCCCACTGTAAAGATCTCTCAATAGATTTTGTCTCCCTGTGATGTGTCTTTGGGGTAGTTCATTTTTGTGCTTACATCTTTCTTCAAACTATTGAATGTAACATTTGAGGTTTTTATCAGTTTTAATCTTCTTCTGAGGTTCTGATCCTTAACACCATTCAGAAAGGAGAAAGAAAAAAATACAGTAATATTGATAGCACAAAGAAAAACCAAACATTGGCAAACTGTAAAAACTAATTAAAAGCAATAATTATGCCATCATTAACAACAGAAAGGGAATATCAGCAATAATAGTCAAAATCAAAACAGATATTGAGTGCACAGATATCACTGTGATATGATGTTTTCAATTCTTCTGGGAAAATGCCCAGAAGAGGGATAGCTGGGTTGAATGGGATCTCTAATCCTAACTTCTTGAGGAATCTCCACACTGACTTCCACAGTGGCTGCACCAGTCTACACTCCCACCAACAGTGGAGAAGAGTACCTTTTTCCCCACAGCCCCTCCAGCATTTGTTGTTGGTTGATTTTTTAATCTTGGCCATTCTTTCTGGGGTGAGATGGAATTTCAGCGTTGTTTTAATTTGCATTTCCCGAATGACCATTGATGTTGAACATTTTTTCATATATTTATTTGCCATTTGT
>RJWM01027838.1:0-26293 GCA_004363535.1 Dasyprocta punctata | reverse complement strand
CATAAAAATACATGAGAAAGAAGATATCATAAAGGAGGTTATTAAAAATTAGGTAACGGGCCGGGATTTAAGCTCAGTGGCATAAGCACCTGCCTGGCAAGCATGAGATCGTGAGTTTGATCCCCGGTATCCAAAAAAAAAAAAAAAAAAAAACACCACTGGATAACTTGATCAATAAATTGCTTCATTTTTTGTTTTCAATGCTGAGAACTGTTTACTCCTAAGTACTTTATCAATGAAAATTTCATTTTGAAAATTAAAAGGAATGTGTAGAAAGACAAGAATCTAGGCAAAAGCATTTAACAGATCTTAAAAAAAAAAAAAAAGGTTGAGTTCTAAGCCTTGTCACACATGTCTGTAATCCTAGTTGGAAAGCTGAGGCAGGAAAATCTCAATTTCAAACCCAGCCTGAGCAACATACACATAGCAAGAAACTATTTTTAAAAATCATAGAAAAAAATAAGTGACATGCAAAATTCATCTATGACTAGATTCATGATATATAAGAACTAAAATCTTTTCAACAACGACACCCCACTGTTGAATGCAAATTTAGGTATGCCATGATCTCTAATCCAGTCTCATTCTTCTTAAAATGACAAGCTGTTAATGAAAACATTTTAGTAAAAGATAGAACTCAAACCACAAAGTTTATTAAATGGCCTTTTATAGGAAGGAATTCCAGCAAAATTTTATGAGTCACCAAAACTAAAGTAACCATTTCATTCATAAGATGTTTACAAATTAAATAACTTACAATTGTTTGAACTTATGCTTAGAATTGAGTTGTCAATCAACTAACACTGCTGATTTCCATAACATAAAGTACTAAAAATCTTCAACAAAATACCAAGTTCTATGGAACATGCGTATTCCTCATAACTAAAATTAAACATTACCACAGTTGGCTTTATTTACTTTGATCTTTTTTGAGGCAAGGTTTCACTATACGGTTCGGGCTGGCCTTGAACTCACTTTGTAGCCCAGGCTGGCCTCAAACTTATGGGGATCCTCCTGCCTTGGCCTCCTGAGTGCTGGGATTATAGGTGTGCGCCACCACTAACAGCTCATAGCTGGGTTTAAAATGACACAGTAATCTTTTAAAATCACGGTGGGTATTGTAGTATCTCACCCTCTGGAGCTCTGCATCCGGATCTGGGTGCCCTTCTGCCAGAAGGCGTTGCCTGATTTCCTCAAGTTCTTCCTTTTCTCTCTTTCTATCTCGTTCATCTGCTTCCATTTCCTTTTCTCTATCACGCAACCTTTTCTGAAGAGCACTACCCCTGCAAAAGTAGCAGGCCTCACTTAACATCATTATCCATTTTACATGTCTCCAATACACTTTTTTCCAATACTAAAGACTGCATGCCAAGGACCAAGATTGTCTTAATATTCTATGTCTACAGACATAGAGATAGTTGGTTTTTTTGTGTGTTAGCATGTGATAACTGCACTCTTCTTACTCATCACCATACTTCGTCTTAATAATCCCACTAAGTGTTTAACCACTTAAAAGTTTACCCTGAGCATCACTTATGTTTGTTTATGTAATATCTTCAGTGTTGCTCAGGCAGGCATCATTTCAATCAGTTGATTCTTTATTAAACAAATTTGATAAAACTGTCATGTTTATATTTCCTGGTATATTATCTTATAAAAATTAAGCAGAAAAAAATGCAATTTTTGGTCATCCTGTATGTAAATAATTAGACTGTTAAAAAAATAAATAATTAGACTGTTAAGTGGTTAAAACAAGTGCAAAGGTAGCTCTCAGAAGGAATAAAGTTCTCATTGTGAATTCCCAAAGTATAATTTGGGTTTGCTCATACTCTAAGATGTAAAAAAATACAAGTAGCATTAGTTCCACAAAGAATAGTTCTGGGACTAGGCATGATTGATGGTTCCGAATTCCATCATTCGGAAGGCTAAGGCAGGAGGGTCACCATGTGTTCAAGTACAGCCTCAGATATAGTGAGAATTAAAGTACAAGAATAGTTCTTGGCCTGAGGATATAGTTCAGTAGAAAAATACGGTCAGTATGTACAAGAGCTTTGTTCCTAGTACCATTTACTTATTTGCTTATTTAGCTTTTTGGTACTGGGACTCAAACTCAGGACCTTGAACTTGCCAGGCAGGCACTGTGCCACTGAACTATATCCCTGGCCCCAGTACCATTTAAAAACAACAACAGTAATACTCATCTTCAATTAAAATTAAAACTTTCCATTAAAGAAAAATCTCACTAGTGCATAATCAATGGAAAGCAGAGGTTCTATTTAACACTTCATTATGTCTTAGAATGTGCAAATTATCTATCCACTGCCATTTTATGATTCTAATATTTGGTAATTTTACTAATTTTGTGGTATTTTCTACATTGAGGACAAATCCTTGGCTCCCTTTCACCATAGGTGATTAATTCCAAAATTTCTATTATTTTGGCTATAGCATATTAAATGTAACTATATATTAAATGTCATTATGCCTGCAGCATGTCATGCTACAGATAATAAAATGATATTAAGACACTGTCCATATCCTCAAAGAACGTATAGTTGGAGAAGTAACAAGTAATAATTTCACCAGTGTCATAAATGGAAATTTTTAAATGCTAGGAGAAAAAAAAGGAAACAGACATCACAACTCTCATATTACACTAATATAGTAATATGAAGATGGCAGGGTAGGAAGAATCAGATCGCCATTCTTTTCTTTTTCTTTTTTTTTTTTTTAAACAGAGTCTCACTATGTAGAGCTCAGGCCAACCTTAACCTCAGTATGTAACCTGGTCTTGAATGTGCACTAACCCTCCTGCGTTGGCTTTCTGAGTGCTGTGATTCCAACAGTGCACCATCATCAAGCCCCATTGGATTACAATTCTGGAACTCGTTTAATACAAAACTTCCTATGCAACCCCAAGTAGTTATAAAAATTAGTTATAATCTGTAATAAAAAGTGAATCTATTTAAAATATACGAAGAAAGTAGGATTTTTGGTATAAAGTTATCATAGGTCCCACCAGCAACCCTCCAAATACACAAAATTGTTATTTTTATTTAATTGCACATACACACACACACTGCAAAAATATCAGTTGAAGGGATGATTACAAGATGCACTACGATGATTTCTACTTTCTTATTCCACTTAATAACTCTGTACTTAGGTAGGCAAGAAAAGTACATCTAACAAAAAGCTGAGAAGATGAGTTCACAAAGCAAAGCTTCTTTACCTGTAGTATTTGGGATCATCTCTATCATCATCATAATCTTCTAAGAATTCTTTTAGCCGTTTAGCCTCTTTAGCCTTTGCAGAAATGGACAATGTGTAGAAAATTAACATGAGTTATTCAGATTATCCTATTTCCCAGAAAAGATTTTGTCTTATCTGTACCACCTAAAGCTTAGTTTTTATATACTTCATGTATTAAGTGTGTATTGTGTTAGACACTTTTTTATCTTTTACCTATAAAACAAAGTCGGATTTAGGACATATCTGTGAATAAAAACTACACACATCTGCATTACGTTACAATAAATACCTTCTCCAAATATAACCTTCAAAGTAGAGTAATAATTCTCCAATGAAACCAGAACACACAAGGAAACCAGCTTACATTTATTAACTGGACAAAAATATTTTAAATTTCATTTTGTAGATAGATGATGCAGCAAGTAGTTTTTAACTTAGTACAAGAAAAAAAATTATATTATTTTCATGCATCAATTCAACAATAATGCATACCCAACTTAATTTTTTAAAACTTTTTTATCACCCACACTTTTTACCTACAAAACTTTTTAAAACTGGTAACAAGTCTTATTCTTAGAATTTCAAGTACAACAGTACATATACCTAATTTTATGTATTTCATCTATGCCTATTATATATAACCACTATATCAACAACTATCATATTGATATACAAAACAGATAATCAATTCTGACTTTAAGCAAAGTTTTAACATATTTCATCTAGTTCAAATCTTATGTCTCTTTAAAAACTTCCCCAATCTAACCATGAATCCACGAACAGCCCCTCCATATAGCAATATCAGCATTCTTTCTATATTTCCAAATTGCTATGAATGTATCTTTAACCATCTGAAACACACACGTACACAACACCCTATTACAATAAATACCTTATATGATATTGCTTCCTTCTTATAAAATCAGTATTATTAGTTATTCCTGTATGCCCAATATCTGAGCAAAAGGCTGAGACATGACAACTTTCAGACTAATAAAACCTGTTTGTCTGTTGGCAACAACAGCATTATTTATATATATTTTCAATTTCTTAAGTATGGGTACACAGGAAAGGCCATAGGTACAAAACAACACAGTTTACTAGTTTTTTTTCCCTCTGAATATGGTATTAGGGATTGAACCCAGGGTCTTTGTACTGAGCTACAACCTCAGCCCTTTTTTATTTTTATTTTGAGACAGAGTCTTGCTAAGTAGCTGAACTCCCCAGGTAGGTCTTAAACTTATAATTCTACCTCAGCCTCCCAGAGTGCTGGGATCACAGGAATAACCACCACAACCAACACTTTGCTATTAAGCAGATGGGGTGACTTTCACTTTTACCTCGTGTATTTGTATGACTTGACATGAGCCAGTAACTGCTCCTGTGACTGGATATTTTAAAGTTCAAAGACAAAAATAAATAAATGACAGATTTGCTAGAAGGAGGCAGAATCTTTTCAAGAGTTTATTCCACAATATTGTTGATGGCATTTTTTTCTCTTACTACACTATTCTCGTCCTAAGAATGAACAATGAATTCTAAAATGCAGGTTGTATAACCTCACTTTCAACATAATTTTTAAAACCTAAAATTATTTTAAATAAATCTATGATATTAAAGGATCTACTATTTGGGAAACCCGTAATATCTATCTAGTTGCTGCATGCACCCTTTGGTTACTTACAAAAATTTTCTCTATGTTTCATGTTCAAAACTATTTGAAGAAGGTTCCTAACTTCAGTGAAGTTTTTGGATGAATAATCTCCAAACTGGAGATTAAGAAAATTTCATATTCTGGCAAAGACAGAACAGATGAACATACTACTGAAGCAAATACTATGATAAATAGTATTCTTATTACTTAATAACTATGCCAATTGCTTCACTGTTACAGTTTATCAACACTGTAAATATAAAAGGCAAAATTTCTTTTAGGATTACCATGCAGTTAAAGAATATGGTTAATAAAAGGAAAAACCAATTTGAAAATGTCATACTCAGAAAAAATATCTTTGATTTCTAAAACCTTCACCACACCATTTGTTTCATTCAAATGCACTGCATCAATTCAACAATTCTGCAGCAGGTTTTTAATCAAAGAATGTTCTGTCAATCTTATGTATTATTTCATTATAGATTTTTATGGGTAGCACATACCTGAGAAACAAAAAAAGATTTGTGTACTGAAATTGTCCCAAGGTTGCTTGAAATACACAAACATTAACTGCAAATGCAACTTCACATTTAAGAAGTTATTTCTAGCTAATAGTAAGATTTGGGTCTGATTTTCCTGAAAAATCACTTGTTTCCCTAGAATCTTACCATTTCTCTTCTTCTTTCTTCTTCTCTTTCAGCCTCTTTCTCATATTCCCGAGTTTTTTTTCTTTCTCTGATTTCCCAATTCTTCAGTCTCTAAAAAAGAAAATTTCAAACCTTTAAAGTTCTACACATTTTAGCTGGGCATGGCAGCACACACCTGTCATCTTAGCACCTGGGAGGCTAAGGCAGGAGGACCTGGGCTATAAAGTGAGGTAAAAGTCAGCCTGCACTGCACAGCAAGACCCTGTCTCAAAAAGACAAAAAAAAAAAAAAAAAAAAAAAAAAAAAAAGTTCTACACGTTTTGACTAACCTACTACAAATTATACTAATCTTTAACAACAAAGTATACAAAACTTAGGATGTACCTCCCGAGATCCCGCCATGTTGGGCAGGGAGGCTCTGACCAGAAGACAACCTAGCCTGCCTTCCTGGAGTGTACATGTGATCGGCGCAGACCCCAGGAGAAAGAGATGTGCCTCTCTCGATCCCGCCATGTTGGGTAGGGAGGCTCCGACCAGAAAACAACCTAGCCTGCCTTCCTGGTGAGTGTATGCGACCAGCGTGGACCCCAGAAGAAAGAGATGTGCCTCTCGTAGGCCTACCGGCACGCGGGCTAAGTATCAAGGACTTCCCCACCACCAAGCAACCTGCTGGTTCAGAGGACTGGCTGAGTTGACAGAAACTATCGCACATAAAGCAACTAAATGCTTGTATTGTTCAGTTCATTTTGTAGGCCTGGAGCCAGCAGTCTGAGCATCTCTTGGGAAGATGACAGTATACTGTGTAGCAAATATAGGGGATTCTTCTCTGTCTTGTCTTTGAGGCCCAATATTGTTCTGTTTTGCTTTATTCTGATTTTTTTGTTTGTTTGTTTTGTTTTCATACTCTGTTTTTATTGGTTTTGTTGTGTTTTGTTTTTGGTTTGATTTTACTATACCTGATGGAATGGTCAACTATTCTGAAAGTAACAAGGTATGCTGTGGTGGCTGTTGTTTTCCTGGTGTCTTTCTTTGAAGTTCTGTACCAGTTCTACTGCTTTGTTTTGATTGACTTAGTTCTGTTATGTTTTGGTGGATTTTAGTATCTTTAAAATAAAAAAATTAAAGAAAAAAAATAACAAAGTATACAAAAGTTATACCAAATAAAAAATTAGTATTAAACTTGCAGAAATGATTTTAAACAAGTGTTTCTTCTCAACTTACCTCTTGATAAGCAGCTTCTTTCTCTCGGAGTTTTCTTTCAAGTTTTCTTCGTTCATATGCATCTTCTTCATCTTCTTCTCTATCTCGTTTCTTGTCTTTCTCTCTTTCACGCTCCCGTTCCCTCTCGCGCTCTCTCTCACGCTCACGTTCTCGCTCGCGTTCCCTTTCTCGCTCTCTCTCTCTTTCCCGCTCCCGTTCCCTTTCACGGTCTCTGCTCTTTTCTCTATATAAATAAAAGGTTTTAAAAAGATCTGTCACTTTGTTTTCCTTTAAAGACCACTGGAAAGAAAAACTATGAAATATACAAACTTCTAAGCCAAAATTTAACATTTGATTTCTGCAGAAATGTAAACGCTGTTCATCTAAAAGACAGACTAGGTGACAGAGGTATGGTTTCATAGTCAATCTGAGTGCTTGCCTAATTTAACACTGGCAAGTCCTGGGTTAAACTCTCAGCCCACAAGCACACAAAGATAAGCCAGGGATGGTGGCAGACACCTGCAATCCCAGCACTCAGGAGGAAGGCAGGAGGACTGGGAGGCTGAGGCAAGAGGATCGCTTTGAGTTCAAGGTCAGGCTGGGTGACAAAGTAAGATCAAGGTCAGCCTGAACTGCACAGTGAAACCCTGTCTCAAAATACAGACAAAAGAAAAGGAAAACAAAAACAAAAAAGAAAGATAAGACACACTATAATTCTAATGGGAAGGAAAACTAAAGAAACAGGGAAGGGGCAGGGGCAGAGGAGATACTATAGTAGAAGGAACAACAGGAGGGAAAAGGAGAGAAGGAAAGAAAGGAAGAGAAAAAGTTAAAGTATGAAACGAGGGAGGAAAGAAGAAGTAAAAAAACCTTAAAATGTGCTATGTACATGTACCAATTCCCCACAATGAAGTCATCATTATGTTCTGCAAACATGTACTAATAAAACTTTTTTTTAAAACTGTAATTCCAACCCCAAATTCCTTTCTAAAGTACATCAGTACTCAGCACTCCAGAGGCTGAGGTAGGGAGAGCATTGTGAGTTTGAGGCCGGCTTGAGCTACATTGTGAGTGCAAGGCCAGTCTGAGATACTTAGTGCAACCTTGCCTCAAAAAAGTAGGGTTGCGAGTTTGGCTCAGTGACTTAAGCGCCTGCCTGGCAGGCGCAAGGTTGTGAGTTCAATCCCCGGTGCCACAAAAATGAAAGAAAGACAGAAAGACCATCAGTACTTACTGGCACACAATACAAAACAAAAACCCCACAAAACCTGGATGTAAAGTTGCATAAAAAATTGAGATGTTAATAATGGCCTATCACATAATAAAATATTAGTTAATCACTTAATGGTGTACAATAGAAGAAAGGAGCACTGTTCATTCCCAAGCACTGCTCATTCATTAATGAACATGTTAAATGCCAATCTACTTCTAATGATCAAGTAATATAGCACTAGCAAACATGGAACAAAGAATTTTGCCATGCTGCATGGCAAGGATAAAAATTAGAACTATGTGTATCATCATTTCAAATTATCAAATACTTAATCCAGAACAATAAAAATACAAAAATATATAGTATGATGTCAGTGATCTAATAAAATCTACATACACGTCAGAAAAGAGTTCTTGACCTTATACATGTCAAATTCTCAATAACAGCTATGGGGAAAGAACCAACAGATAGTAAAGGCCCACTAATAACTGAGAGAGCATTGCACTTTCAGTTCTAGCAACATGATTCAGTGATCAAAAGTAGACTTCCTACTATAAATGAACAGAAAATTGCCAAAAGACATGTGAACTTTAAAAATGGCTTGCAAGGGCCGGGAGTTTGGCTCAGTGACTTAAGTGCCTGTCTGACAGGCTCAAGGTTGTGAGTTCAATCCCCAGTGCCGCAAATAAATAAATGAATAAATACAATAAAAATGGCTTGAAAAAGATGGGCTTTCCATTCTCTTCTGCTTGCTTTTTTTCATTCAAACTTGCTTTACCTAACACCTGAAGAATGAGATGACTCATCAAATGAGTTCCAATTACAAAAAACTTAAAAATGAAAACAAAGCCCCAGGCCAGTGCATGCATGGCGGTGCATGCTTGTAATTCCAGCACTCAGAGGCAGAGGCAGGAGGATCACAGTTGAGTTTGAGGCCAGCCTGAACTACATAGGGAAACCCCGTCTCAAAAAGACAAAAACAAACAAAAAACCCCACAAAGCCTCCCAAAGTTGAAATTACCAGAAGCTAGGAATGTAATAGCCACCTAGTGGGCTATACACCCCCACACCCACTCCAGGGGTGAAAAGGAATGGTGCTACAGCTGATGTCTCAATAAAAGGACCTCAAAGAAAGGATAACTAGAAAAACTGCTCACCACCCTTATGAGGTAACAGGAAATTATGTCTTCCCAGGTCACTGAGTAGTAGACAGGTGTGTTTTGGGTCTCTGTAAAAATCAGCTTGACAAAGAATCACCAATGTTAGCCATATATGTTAAAAAAAGACAAGCCGGGCGTGGTGGCGCACGCCTTTAATCCCAGCACTCGGGAGGCTGAGGTAGGAGGAGAGCTGTGAGTTCAAGGAGCTTGGGCTACAACGCGAGTGCAAGATCGGCCTGAAGTACACAGTGTGACCCTGCCTCAAAAAACTAGGGCTGGGAGTTTGACTCAGTGGCTTAAGCGCCTGTCTGTCAGGCACAAGGTTGTGAGTTTGATCCCTGACGCCGCAAAAAAAAAAAAAAAAAAAAAAAAAAAACAGAAAAGATGTCATAGTCAAGGAAATTCCCCCAGATTACTGCAAATTGTCCTAGAGAAGGTAACTCTGTTGGTTCTATCAGAAACAGTAAAATTGGGGACAGGGATTTAGCTCAGCAGCATGGCGGGGGGGAGGAGGGGGCCCTCTCCACAGTAGATTATAAAGCCTCACCTTGATCGACTCCGATCCTTATTTCGATCTGAGCTCCGTTCTCGATCCCGGTCCCGATCTCTTTCTCGATCTCGGTCCCGATCTCTCTCCTTTGTCCGGTCACGGTCCCTATCCCGTTCTCGTTCCCGCTCCCGTTCTTTTTCCTTTTCTCGTTCACGTTCTCTTTCCCTTTCTCGTTCCCGTTCTCTCCTTTCTCGTTCCCTTTCACGCTCCCTCTCTCTTTCTCTCCGTTCTTTCTCAATTTCCTGTCTTTCTTTTTCCTTTTTGCCTTTCTCTTCTTCCAGTTTCTAGAAACCAATAAAAGTACTTTTAGAGTTAATTCTGTAGCTCCAGTGTTCAGCTTCTTCTCGACGCAATGCCCGATATTGAAAACAAAAACATTAAACCACTGGTATTTTAATATTAGATACTTGTGGTTTTACTTGAAAAATTAAACTGAAGCAATTACAAGATTAGATTTTTGTGCAAAACCATAGACTACACAGACCGGGAAACTCCAATCTTGGGTGTTGATTGTAAGTGTCAAGTGTGGCTGGTCACTTAATGACTTAATAATTTAAATGACCATGAGGAACGTGGTACTTCATAATAATTTCTGCAAATACAATTACTTGGCTAAAATTTATTCCTGCCCACTATGAATATGTATAAATCAGTGGCACTACTAATTATCATACCATTTCCCATTATCTAAAGTTAGATGCTGAGGCCTTTAAAGGAAAGGTGGGGAAGATACAAGTCACAGTAATGCAACTAATCTTCTGCACTGTGGTTTACCCACCCCTCCAAAGAAACAAACTGAATCCAGTCAAGTTCTGTCTTTTTAATCTATAAAAATATTTATTCCCACCACAAGATGGACAGCCCACCAAACACAAAAACTTCGAGATTTTTTCATTTCAAGCAAGATGTACATAATTATTTTCACATAAAATATTTAAAAACCATATATTAATGCTCATGCCTGCAAGACAATAAAATATATATATTTACAATGATAAATCCATCCTTGGAAGGAATGATTGTGTATTAACTTACAGATGTTGTGCTAGGACATGGATCGCCAACACTGGATTAACCTTGCCTACAAGCTATGTTTCTGGGAGGAAGAGCAAGTACATGGTTCACAAATAACCAAATAACAAAGTCAGACCAAGTTTGTACCCTGAAAGATTACCAGTGTATCACAAGGTTTCTATGCAAACTCAGAAGGGGAAAAAAATAACCAAACAGATAAAACAAAACAGAAACAAAACACATTTACCCCTTTGGTTCCATATTTAGTTTCACCAAAATGAAATTTAAACTGCAACAATAAAAGGTTCATTTTTCTTTTCTCAGTCATGTAAAGCATTTAAAACAACTTTAAAAAGTAGTCTTACCTGTTAGATACTCTTTTTCCCTCATTCATGGATCAGAGAACTGATACACAAATTATGAAAAAAAGCTAGTGCATAAGACATCAATATATTCAGCTGCAGTGCCAGTCTAAATCAGAGTAGAATGCAGGCAGAGCCAATACTGAATATATTGAAATTAAAAAAGAGAGAGATAAGAAGTGGTAGAATGGACAGAAACTAAAAGATATTGAAGGGGCAAAAATCTCATTTCTGAAACAGTTCTAATGGAATATAAAAATTTATCCTAGAAAATGAGGCTAAATTACATAAAACTTACCTCAATGTCATACACAAAGAATTTTATTTCTGAGAAATACTTACAGATTATTTTAGTTGTTCCAATATTAATTTTTTTGTACAGTTCAATTTTTTTTACTGTTAAGTTTATTCATTGTGCTACTCATTCTGTTGCATAAAATGTTTCAGAACTCATTTCATAAGTGGTTCTAAGAAAACGAAGTGAGTGAATCTAGTCTATACTGAATGTTTTTCTGAAGTTATTTATATATATATATGCTATAGATGAGTGTGCACACAGATAGTTAAATATATATGCAGCATATATATGGTACATGTTTAAAAGACTGGAAAAAGAAGAAATGAGGTGAGTCTAAAATGTAAGAATAATGAACAAGAAAGGACAGATAAAAAAATCGTAAATCTTACCTTATTCTCTCTTCAGACTCATCCGTGCTGTAAATGGACGCCCCCTGCCACGCTGATACCCTGATAGTCTGTGGTTATTTAATAAACTCATACCAAAACATGCAAAGGTTCACTGAGCTCATTTCTTGTTACTGGAATTTCAAATATCCGCCACCCCTACCCGCACCACCCATCGAGAACTAGTTTTTTGTTGTTATCATTGTTGTTTTGGTTTCTAACTTTTAAAACACATTTTGGAAATTCAAAACATTCCCCCAGTGAAACAATACTAAGCAAGTGAAAATGTGAGAGACTCTTGAAATTCTGAAACAAGTATCTTTTGAATTAATTTTTTTTACCACATTGTTTCTTAATAATTTACAAATAACATTACATGGTTTAACAAGTGAAACAGAAAGAGGGTAAACCACACACACAACTGTATACCATTTTTAAGCTTACTCGGCCCTAAACTTGAGTACTGAATTTAATCAAAAATATTTCTCTAATATGAATTCCCACAGACCACCATTTTAACACTCAAAATTTGGGGAGAGTTACATTTGTGCTTTTAGACATGTTTAATTCCTCAGAAAGCACTGTATTTGAGCCGTAAGTGTGCAGCACCACTGATTCTCTGGCATTATCAACTTGGTGTTTTGAAACCAATGGGAAAAAATAAGACTACCAATTAACACTTCACTGAGTTAAGATCTCTCAGTCTATGAATAAGAACCAGTAACATCTTATTACCTCTAATATCAAAATACATTTCATGCAGTATTTGCATTTCACCATCCATAAGCATCACCTTCAACACCAGCGAACATTCACAGATGCACTGTCATTGAGAGAAGCTTTAAATAGGCAAAACTCGTGAGTGGGATTTACTACACATCAATACCCATTTCCAAGCCAGTTACCCCTTTGCATATTTTTCTGAGGGGGCATCCATAAATATAATAAAAAACAGAAGCTCATACTTACATCCTATTCCTTGTTACTTTCCAAGCTGACAGTTTCATCTTGCATTAGTCACCATATGATCTCTATCATAATGGTGGGGGTCAATGAATAGATTAGCTTTATGGGAATTTACAGTTCTTCCATGCATCTAAAATTTGGTAAGTCTGGTAACCACTGACCTACTTTTTAAAAATCTCCCCCACTCAACTTATATCTATACAAATATATCCCTTAAATTTTAATCTCAGCTCTACAGAAAAGTTTTTCTAATATTAAGTTAAATAACTGTCCCAAAAGTACACTACACTAAATGTATGTTATCCTGCTGCCCCCTTGACTCTAGTTTAAATCTGACCTTGAACTTTTATGTTGAACTCTAAAAAATTAGGTATTACTCATATTAAAGTGAGATGACTGCAGAGTAGTTAGTAACTGAAAAAACTAAGTGCAGTATGTCAAGGACCACTTTAATATGGTACTAGCTTTCCGTTTTTTTGTTTTTACCTAAGTATCAACTAAACCTACAAAAAGCACTTAAAATTATATTCTAATGTAAGGTTGATTTTCTTGTCTGCTTGCTCTGGATTCTGTAAAAAGTCTAGATTGGTATTAAGTGAAAAAAACAAGAATACTACCTTGTGTGTGTCTCTGAATTTGCTGATCTCTCGCGATATCAGGTCTCTTTTGTCCTCTTCCATTTCTATAGCATTTATATCCTCCTAAAAAGACAAGGGGGAACATGAGGTAATGAATAAAGACCTATAAACATCAATATAGAAAGTTACAAATTAAATATCTGTACAAGTCTTGCAAATGCATGATCAAAGAAAAAATCTACAGTAACAAATCTAACATTCTAAAGTTAAAAAATGAAAAATTAAAACATAAAAATCTCAAATACGGCCAGTTAGCATTAAACAAAGGTCCGGTCAAAGCTTACGTTTAAACGAACCTTAGCGATGAGCGGATAAGGGATCAGTGGGGCAACTGGAAATCTGCGGAAAATCTGCGGAAAAATCCAGAAAGATTTTTTACAAAACAGAGCTCACACTACTCTGTACCTTCAATGCCCTCTATACTTGTACTGTAAGCATAATACTTGTAATATTTTCTTGATTGCAAATTACTTGCCATTAAAATCTATTCCATTTTCTTTAAAATTCCTCATCACCCACCACTTGCTCTCCCTCCAATACTCCCAAGACAATGGAACAAGAAGGATCTCACTGCAGCAAGGCTTTCTCTTCAATCTGTTCTAAGACAGAAGAAACACTGCAACAAAATTTGCCTATAAACCCTGCCAAAGAACAGGATTTTTTAAAATTTAATCCTCTCAACCCATATCAAACAAATGTCTAGTCATTTTTCTTCTTTTCCATGAATGGGAAAAGAACAAATTATACAGCCCTCAATTACCCATACCTGAATGACCACAGCAACTGAACGTCAATAGAGTATACTTTGACTAGACAGGCTTTTATAAACACATGAAGAATAAGCCAAGTAATAAAAAAGTACTTGGGCACAAAGGAAACTGAAGACAGTCAACAAACACACTGAAAGTAACCATACCCATAAACATTTTATAATATTTTTTCTTTTCTTTTCTTTTTTTTTTTTTTTTTTTTTTTTTTTTTTTTTTTTTTTTTTTTTTTTTTTATGGCACCGGGGATTGAACTTACAATATTTTTTCATGGGCTATGAAATTCATGCATATAAAGTACTTCTGATATTTTAAAAGAATACTTTCCATAACTTTTCGAAGTATAGTCAAATAAATTGAGTGGAAGAGAAGCAACCATTTCTTTCTATTTGGATACTGCTAAAATCCAATTCATTCTGTTTTCCTCTTAAGAGTTAAAATGCAAAATCAAAGCATAAGAGTAACATCATACAAATAACAGATACAACTGTGTGATGTCAGAACACATACGTCCTCCTTCTTTTCCTTTTTCTTCTTCCTGGGATGAGAGTCAGACTCCTGCGAAGGGGCATTTAACTCACTGGAGTATTCTCGTATTAACACTTCAATGGCCCCTTTAATCATCTGATCTCTTCTTTTTGTTTCTTCATCTAAAGCTTCTTCATCATCATTAGTGACAGTTTCGGGCCTGGCATTCTTAAAGTAAAAGAGGAAAGAAAAATCAAACAAGAAAAATTAAAGTCCTTCCAAAGTAAGAATAAAAATGTGTTCCCTAAAAAATATCTCTATAGTCCTACTAAACAGCTGGTTTAACTGACAGCTACCGCATAAAACAGACAAAAGCAAAAATAAACAAAACATACTAGAAAGCACATATATACCGAAATACAAGCACTCTGGAAAGGTTAAGGACTAACATGTTGACTTCTTTTCATCGTTCTTCTTCTAGAACTTTTATAATGTAAGAAATGCTACTTAGAGAAATTATACTAAAAAAAATCAACTCTAAATACTGCAGAAGCCTTCTTCCCTGTGACTTGCTCATGCAACATAAAAAAAAAACCCACACATACAATGTATGTCATGTTTCTCACAAGTATTTTGTTATACTCTACAGATAATCACTTAAGAGACAAAGTCTAGATTAACTTACTGTCTCTTAGGAAAGAAGAATTACTATCTTATGTAGTGCTGCTATCTTACTGTTTCTCAACCATAAAGAAATTCTTGATTTCCTGTTTCTTTTTCCATTTCAGCAATTATAAGGCATAATGAGTAATATCGGGGGCCAAAACGTGAAAATTTAATCATATAAAAGTTTTATACACACACACACACACACACACACACACACAAAGTTTTAAAATCAATTGTTTACCGGGAATGTCTATGTGACCCCTGACTTGGTTCTCTTCAGAGGAATGGAAAGTCTCAACATTAAAGTTACTAGCTGTGAAATTAAGAGAGCTATTGAAAGCTCAGTCTTTGATTTCTAGAAACCAAAAGAACCACCACTTTGGAAACCTAACCAGAGTTCTTTTGAGAAAATGTGGACTTAATTAGACTAATTTCTAGGCAAAGATGTGAAGATATTCTCCTGGAGCATCTGTTTTCTACTAGAGTGTAATACACCTGGTTATTTCCAGAGAGTAATGAGTACTTCAAAAATTTACAGCTGTCAAAGTTCATTCTTAATTATTTAACAACTGCCATTTAATAATGAAGCAGATTTATTTACTCATATACTCCTATTGCCAGATAGCCCAAAAAGCAACACGACATGGACTAAATAGATCAGCATAGGTACCTCAATGAAGTATTTTTACTGAAGGTCATTTAGAAATGGGAAGGGAAAATGGTTTCACCCACAAGTGCATAAAAATAAATAAAAGTCTCCATATCAAGTTATCTGACAAGATACATTACAGATGCATGTAAGTCCTCTTACAATTCTCGATCAGGAAAAATATCTCACTCTCATTCCAGACAAACACGTTACCCGTTTAACAATAACTATGAAACTGCCTTTTCTTCCGTCCTTTCTTCCTTTCTTTTTCGAGACAGGGTCTCACTAGGCAGTTCAGGCCGGTCTTGAACCTGCAATGATTCTCTTGCCTCAGCCTCCCGAGTGCTGGGATTACAGGCATGAGCCACCAAGCCTGGCTCTTGTAACTGCCATTTTCTCTTCTGCCTCAGAGAAAAATGGCTGAAAAAAGTAGTACCAAGTTCTTGATCTCTTTTCCCTAACATCAACCTTCGTTACTGCTTTCTAAATTTCTTCAACTAATTAGCAATAAAGAAAAAAGAACAAAGCCAGGCGTGGTGGCGCATGCCTTTAATCCCAGCACTCCGGAGGCTGAGGTAGGAGGAGCGTTGTGAGTTCAAGGCCGCCTTGGGCTACAACTCGAGCGCAAGGCCAGCCTGAGCTACACAGTGTGACCCTGCCTCAAAAAACCAGGGCCAGGAGTTTGGCTCAGTGACTCAAGCACCTGTCTTACAGACCCGAGGTTGTGAGTTCAATCCCCCATGCAGGAAAAAAAAAAAAAAAAAAAACCAAAAAACAGGAACTGCTCACATATTTTAACTTGAAAAAAATCACGGCAAATCTGCAGTCTACTACTTCACTATATTACTACATTTGCTTAGGTTATTTGAAAATAGAATACACAGAATTACTCAACTTTTTGAGGAGAGGTGGGGGGGTTTTGAGATAGGGTCTCACTATGCAGTTCAGGTTGGTCTTGAGCTCACTTTGTAGCACAGGATGGACTCAAACTTGCAACAATCCTCCTGCCTCAGCCTCCCGAGTGCTGGGATTACAGGTGTGCGACACCATGCCTAGTAATTTTTTTTTTTTTTTTTTTTTACCCGCATCATATGGATATTCTAGGAAAAAATAACATGGTTGGCCAGTGACATTAACTACCCTTGGGCACTCTGCAAAGTACATCTAAAGGTATGCACACAACCACAGAAAAATAATACAAATCTTTACTTAAATTTCATTTTATGCCAAGTGTGATAAGGCATGCCTGCAATCCTAGCACTCGGAAGGCTGAAGCAGGAGGATCACTATGATTTTGAGGCCAGCCTGGGTGGCATAGTGAACTCAAGTCCGGCCTGAACTACACGGCAAGACTATCGCAAAAAAAAAAAAAAAAAAAAAAAAGAAAGCCATGTGTGGTGGTGCATGCCTATAATCCCAGCACTTGGGAGGCTGAGGCAGGAGGATCATTATGAGTTTGAGACCAGACTAAGCTATAAAGGCCAGCCTGAATTGCACAGCAAGACCCTATCTCAAAAAGATCCCCCCCCCAAAAATTCATTTTATCTGAAATAATTATTCTATGTTTTGTTTTTATGTATTTTGGGTGGGGGGCTAGGAATCAAACTCAGCACCCTGTGCTTGCCAGGCAGGAGCTTGTGCTGCTGAGCTGTATTCCCAGCTTTTTTTTTTTTTTTAATTAAAGGGATTTCAATTCCATCCTTGAAGATATAAACACATGTAGTGTCATTCCACATAATGGTAATTAATAAATAGCCACACAATTGTCATTTCCTGCTTAGATAAATACATAATTGGGGAGGGGAATAAGGGAGAACAGAGGGGGAAAGGAAACAAGGGAGAAGTGAAAAAAATGAGAAAAGGAAAACAGGGAAACAGTTTTTATAAATGAGGGGAGGAGAGGTTGGGAGGGAAGGGGAATGGGACAAAAAAAATCAAGTTATATAATTTACAGATACAAATTCTCCATGATAAATGTGATCATTATGCATATCTAAAATGTACCAATAAAATCTGATTGAAAGAAAAAATACATAGTAAAACTGATTTACTTCATTTTCAGAGTTTAAAGCATAACATTAACATATACTACAGATTAAAGCAATTCACAAACTAATGATTACACCCAACGACTGAGTTCTAGGGAATTAGGATCAAAAAAAAAAAAAAAAAAACTGAACCCATTGAATCCATGCTTGCTTTCTTTTCAAGACAGGGTCTCCCCTATGATGCCCAGGCTGTGCTCAAACTAGTTATCTTCTGACCTTAGTCTCCTGAGTATCTGAGATTATAGCTTTCTTTTGAAATTCAAATTCAATTATCAGCACAAGGAAAATTTGAAGAGTATTACTGCAGCTGTTTTAAGATTTTAGTAATACGAAAGACAAAACTGGTGATCTGAAATATAAATTATACTCCAGAGAAACTGTATTTTATTATTTGCATATAAAAAGATGGGTAAAGACAGCAAAAATAACAAGCTAGATAACTGTAACTGTTATTAAATAAATGTTCATTCTATTTTTCCCATAGGTAAGACATTTCCAACTCACTGCCCTTTTATCTGTAACAAGACATGGAGAGGGGAAAGAGATGCGGGAATGAGAGCCGATACAGAGGCTTATAACAGACAGATACAACAATATATACTATAAAGCAGACTGACATGTCATTTAAATCTGCTTTACAAAAGAAGAAAATATCTAGCTCTGTCTGAAAGTAGAATAAAGGCTATATAAAACAATGGACGTGTTAATTGTAATTCGAATAGGTAGAATTTCAACAGGGAATTAGGATGTGCAACAAGGATCTGAGATATACATAAAACACAAAGGAAATTTGTATGAGAAGATATGTGGGTCACTACATAAAGGGAGAAGGGAGGAGGAAGCCATGTCATCTGGAAAACCATTCAATCAGAATGTCAGCAGTGGTTATTTGTGATGATACGCATAGGTGTTATTTCTTTTTATACTATAATTCCTTTTTTTTTTTTTTTTTTTTTGGTTTTGTTTTGTTACTAGGGATTGAACTCGTGACCTTGCACTTGAAAGGCAGGTGCTTATGCTGCTGAGCTAAACCCCTGGCCTATAATTCCATTTTTTTGAGATTTTTTTAAAAGAACAAACATACAATGTAGGTATGAAGGAGGGGACAAGAAGCTATTGGTATTTGAAAAATAATGAAAGCTTGAATTCAAAAGGCTATTTTGGTTTTTCTTTGAGAGGAAGACAATATATAGATTTTTAGACTTGTCCAGCTTAAGGTGCCTAAAAGAAACTAGGAAGGGAAAGTGAGGCACCATGTACTCAGATTTAAACTATATTTTGCTTTGGTAATAACACAACACATAAAAAATTCTTTTATTTTATCCTCACTTAAGATAGCCTGAATAAAGCCACCCAGCTGAGTAAAGTAATACTCATTGTAATTTCTTTCATTTTATAATCTATATACTTCTAAATGAAAAGCTAACTGACAAAAATTGTGGGACCAGGGACATAGCTCAGTGGTGCAGCACCTGCCCGGCAAATTCAAGATCCTGAGTTCAATTCCTGGTACACACACACACAAAAAAAAAGAATTCTGGCCTGTGGATGTGGCTCAGTGGTAGAGTTCTTGCCTTGTATACACAAGGACCTGGGTTCAGTTTCCAGCATCACCAAACAAAAAAGAGCCAGGACATAGCTCAGCAGACTAGAGCCTGTCTGGCAAGTTCATGGTTGTGAGTTCAATTCCTGACACCAAAAAAATAAATAAATAAAATTTTGTAAGTTGAAATGTACTTTGTACTTAGATACAAAGCTGTCTTAATGGATTAACTCTGTCTGGAATAGTCTGTACCAGTGTTTTCTCTGGTAAGTTAATCTTGTCCAGCCACCCAACCTCCAACAGTCATCCATCCACTGTAGGTAGGTAAAAGACTTAAAATAACTACAAACTAAAATACCATCCTGTATTTAAGCCACAGCACATTTTATAGTGATGGTGACCTTGTCAATCTTCACATTAGATTCATTTGTAGTGCAAAGTATTTACACTAAAATAGCACAAATGGATCAGAAAACATACCCCATTAGAAGCTTTCTTCTTTGCTTTCCATTCATCCAGCTGTGCCTTTGTTTTGGCATCAACTTTCACAAGTAGCTTCTTCTCTCCAATCTGAAGGTCATGTAATAATCTGAGTGCACGGAGGGTAGACTCAGGCTCCTTATACTCACAGAATCCAAAAGCTATTAACGAATGAGAACAATTAGTGAATGTCAATGCAACTTAATGCAACTACATAAGATGAAGAAACAGTATGGTAAAACAAAAGGAGGTAGCCGGGCATGGTAGCACGCGCCTTTAATCCCAGCACTCGGGAGGCTGAGGTAGGAGGAGCGTTGTGAGTTCGAGGCCGGCTTGGGCTACAACGCGAGCTCAAGGCCGGCCTGAGCTACATAGTGCAACCCTACCTCAAAAAACCAGGGCCGGGAGTTTGGCTCAGCAGCTTAAGCGCCTGTTTGGCAGGTGCAAGGCTGTGAGTCCGATCCCCGGTTCCGCAAAAAAACAAAAACAAAAAAAAAAAACAAAAGGAGGTAAGACAGGAAAAGATTAAATAACTATCTTTTAGTCTTCAATTCAGTGTGCATTAGTAAACCTAAAAACCAAAGACTAAACCAATTACAATGAGTACACCTAGTTATTTAGATTGTGACTTTGAAAATAATTTCTCACTGAAAGAACCCAGAGCTCCTAAAAGAAATGGCCGATTCTAAGCCTGGACCAAAGAAAACTAGATGAGCTTCAAACACCTTGTTACAGCAGATAATAAAAGGCAATGAGGACTGTATAAATACCACTGGATAAGGCCAGGCACGCCTGTAATCGCAGCACTCAGGAGGCTGAGGCAGAAGGATCATTGCTACTTTGAGACCTGCTGGGTCTACAAAGTGAGCTCAAAACCAGCCTGAACTTCATAGTGAGACCCTGTCTCAAAACAAAACAAAACAAGACAAACCACTGGACAGCCAACTTACAGAGGCAACTTAGATCAACCTAACCTTTAAAGTGATGACAACTACAGTGAATTCATTCTAAACACAGGAGCATTAAATATTCAATTCTCAATTAAAAATGATTGGAAAAGGCAAAACAAAACATCAATCAAAGTAGAGAATGCTGAGGACACCAGATCATTTTCCCCAGAAACAGCCATTTATCCTATTTTGGATATAACAATCAGGAAACAAATAGTAGGAAGCAGGGAATTTTTTTTTTTTTTTTTTTTTTTTTTTTTGTACCCGGGATCGAACTCACAATCTTGCGCTTGCCAGGCAGGCACTTACAATGCTAAGCTAAATCCCCAGGCAAAGGGAAAGTTTCTTTTTTTTTTTTTGCTGCACCGGGGATTGAACTCACAACCTCGCACCTGCCAAGACAGGCTAAGCCACTGAGCCAAACTTCCAGCCCTTGGTTTTTTGAGGCAGGGTCGCACTATGTAGCTCAGGCTGGCCTTGTGCTCGCGTTGTAGCCCAAGCCAGCCTCGAACTCACAATGCTCCTCCTACCTCAGCCTCCCGAGTGCTGGGATTAAAGGCATGCGCCACCATGCCCGGCTAAGGGAAAGTTTCTTGTAAAATACCCTACTGATACATGAAGACTTCCTCAATGAAACAGTGACAGAATTCTTCAACATAGACTGTTACATTTTGCAACCAACTAAAAAATGAAGCACACGCCTTTAATCCCAGCACTTGGGAGGCTGAGGTAGGCAGAGGTTGTGAGTTCGAGGCCAGCTTGGGCTACAACACGAGCGCAAGGCTGACCTGAGCTACATAGTGCGACCCTGCCTCAAAAAAACTAGGGCGGGGAGTTTGGCTCAGTGGCTTAAGCACCTGACAGGTGCAAGGTTATGAGTTCAATCCCTGGTGCCACAAAAAAGAAAAGAAACGAACTAAGGAATTGACAATCAAAAGTTTCAAGTACTAAAAAAGAAGACAACCTGACGCTTCTCTAGGAAAAATACTGCCTTTATAATATTCTTTAAAAACAGGTATTAGGGGCTGAGGATTTAGCACAGCAACACAAGGCCTGCCTGGCAGGCACAAGGTCCTGAGTTCAATCTCCAGTACTGGGGGGAGGGGGGGAGGAAGACAGGTATTAAAGAAAAACTTACAAAAATTTGAAGCTAATCGAGTCTCAAGATATAATACTAAGCAGTTTACAGATAATACAGAGGAGGTCTTCATAGCAAATTATTCTATTGGATAAATAATTACAAAATATCAACAGACTCTTAAAACCAACTGGCAACTAACTACGATGTGTAGACCTCACACAGATCCTGAAATAAGTAACATTCTAAAAATTAAGATTTGAAGCTAGACATGCTGTTGTAAACCTGTAATCCCAGTTACTCAGGAGGAAGGATGCACATTCCAGACCAGCCTAGGTAAGATGCCAAATCCAATCTCAAAAAGGAAAAGCAGGCAAGAATATAGCTCAACATTAGAGCACTTACCTAGCATGCATGAGAATCTTGGTTCAATTCCCAGTACCCTCTGTCCCGACTTCCACATTTGAGACAAGCGAGCATTTACACAGTGACTGAATATTTAATAACATTATAATTAATTCTTTCTAGGTTTCCTTCTGTTTGTTTGGTTTTGGGGGGTTTATGTTTTTTGTTTGTTTTGAAACAGGATCTTACTATATATTCCAGGCTGGCCTTGAACTTACTATATGGTCCAGGTTGAATCCCCCTACCTCAGCCCCACCAAGTGCTAGTGACTATAGGTATGAGCCACCATGCCTGGCTTCTTTTAAGGTCTTTTTTTTTTGTCAGTACTGAGGATCAAACTCACAACTTTGCGCCTGCCAGGCAGGCACTTAGGCCACTGAGCTAAATCCCCAGCCCTATTTTTTGAGACATGGTCTCACTATGTAGCTCAGGCTGGCTTTGAACTCACTTTGTAGCCCAGGCTGGTCTTGAACTCACAAGGATCCTCCTGCCTCAGCCTCCTGAGTGCTGGGATTAAAGACATACGCCACCACGCCCGGCTTTTTTTTAAGATCTAATACTATTTTATCCAACAGGTGTTTCTGCCAGTTAAATATACAAAATACAGTTTTAAGAGTAAGGTCACCTGATGAATTTTTTCCCCTCATTTTTCCCTAAATTCTAATTTTTTCAACTTTTTTTGCTAGTAGTCATACTGGATACTGACTCTAGTGCAGTGCACATGCTAAACATTAACTCTACCACTGGGCTACACCCTTACCTTGTTTCATCTTCAATACACAGTACTGTTTTCCAGACAAAAAGGATAACTAGTTATTCTGAATTCTGTTAAATTTTTTATCTCTACCTCCTTCCTACTCTACTTCGTCAACTGTTGACCTCAAATCTCAGCCAACAGCCTCTCAATTACCTTTTAATCCCATTCTAAGAAAGACAATGAAAGTAAAACATAAAACAGTGATTTATACAACAGATAAAAGTGATCTAAATAAAGAAAAAATATCTTACCTTGAAGTTTTCCAGAAGCACCTTGTACTCTCTTCCAGCTCAAAACCAAACCACATTTCTTAAAAAGAAAAAAATAGAAAATGTAATTTTGATGCAAATAAAGAGTACAGTCCTTAGGGGGGAAACCACAGGAGGAAAAAATAAAGAGCGTAAAAGCAACTAAGTTTCTTAACATCATCTCTCAACTCCCACATTTACTACAAGAAATGCATAGGAAATTTTAAGAAAAATACAAGTTCTGACTGGTTCTTAAGAAAAGTCCCTATATTTTAATAAATTAGAAATTCTGCAGCATCACTCATCTTACCAAATTATTCAGATAGCTAGCTAGATGGATAGGAAAGTGGGAGGAAGGGAGAATGAGAGGGAGCAAAGGAGGGAGGAACAGACTAACAAACCTACCCAACCAAGTGCCTGACTTGGTCAAATATGCATAGAATGAATAAATCCTATGCTATTACATATAATGGCACAGAGGGTTGGGGATTTAGCTCAGCAGCACAATTGCCAGCCTGGCAAGCACAAGGTCATGAGTTTGACACCCAGTAACAACAATAACAACAACATAAAAAAACAGAAAGAAAAAATAAATACGTAATAGCATAGGAAAATGCTTGATATTATATGCAAAAATAGCTTTGGACAAGAAATTGCTAATACAGAGTGAGATTTTTAACTATAAAGAAAAACACTATGTAAAGTACCAATCGGAAATATCCCAAAAGATGCAGGGTACAGTTCTATGGAAAAGTCTAAGCTAGCACATGGATCCAATTCTCGATACCCTTCAAAAATAGACAAAACTCCAAAATGTAAAGGGTAGGGAGGCTCCCAGGGAAAGAAAGGAAAAAGAAAAAAAAAGAAGGAAAAAATGGAAATCAAGCTTTTGTAAATAAGGAGAGGAAGAGGAGTTGCAAGGAGAAAAGGAGAATGGATAAAAAAAAGCAGTAGCAAGATAGGCCAGGGATATAGCTCAGTGGTATAAGCCTCCTGCCAGGCAAATTCGATTGCAGGTACCCTCCGTCCAAAAGAAAGACTACTTCTCCAAAAGCAGCAGCAAGATATATCATGTGCAGGTACAAATTTCCTATGATGAATGTTATCAATATGTGTATCTAAATTGTACCAATATAATTAACTTTTAAAAAAAAGAACATACGTGCATAAACCTTACCAAAAAAATGTAAAGGGGGAAGGTTATTTGAAGTGCTTTGTAATGCACTTTGAGAGGAAAAACTTTTGTAAATAAGGATTAGAAGAAGGGCTGAAGGGAAGGAATGGAATGGGCAAAAAAAAGAAGAAACAAGATGTATTATGTATTTTTCTCCTTCCTCACAGTTATGCCAGGGGACCTTGCAGCATGCAGCTCCTCCACTCTGGTCCAAATTGAATGCTGCAGCAGAAGCAAGGTTCAACATCCTCCCAACTGCCAACCCCTACAAGGTTACACTATAAACAATACCAACCCACCACAAGCGAAGTTCATTCCTACTTTGAATGCTATAAAAAGAAGACAGAAAACTTCTAAGTAAGGAAGGTGAAATACGAAGAGACAGTATGTTATGGGCTGTTGGACATTCTTAATAAGTACTTAAAAGGTACTGTTGTGACCAAAGAGAAAATCCAGGAAGCCAAAGAGATATACAAAGAACATTTCCAGGACAAGGTCTTTCATGAAAAGGGATGGAACTACATTCCTGAGAAATATGATGGGACTCTCCCTACAGAAGTAAAGGTCGTGCTGGGAACAGTGGCACACGCCTGCAACCCTAGCACTCAGGAGGCTGAGGCAGGCGAATTGCTAGCAGTTCAAGGCAAGCCTGGGCTACATAGTGAGTTCAAGACTAGCGTGACCTACACAGTGAAACTCAGTCACAGAAAGAAAAAGAAAAAGAGAGACAGAAGGAGGGAGGGAGAGAGAGTAGTAATACAGGCCATTCCTGAGACCTCTGTCATCCCTAGAGGAAATGTTCTCTTCACAGTGGAAAACACATATCCACAGTACTGCTGGATTACAAATCAGACTGAGAGTATTCTTGTTCAATCCTGGTATCCAATCACAGTGGCCACAAATTCTAGGGAGCAGAAAAAAATATTGGCCAAATATTTGATAGAAACTTCTGGCAACTTAAGTCTAGAATACAAGTTATACGATTCTGGCTACAAAGGAGTCTTCCCAAAAGACTGCTACAGTAAGGATCTCTGCTCATTTGGTTAACTTCAAAGAGCACATACAACAGTGCGAACTGCAGCTGGGTGTTGTGGCACACACCTCTAATCCCAGCACTCGGGAAGCTGAGGTAGGAGGAGCATTGCGAGTTTGGGGCCGGCTTGGGCTACAACGCGAGCGCAAGGCCGGCCTGAGCTACACAGTGCGACCCTGCCTCAAAAAAAGCAGGGCCAGGAGTTTGGCTCAGTAACTTAAGCACCTGTCTGACAGGTGCAAGGTTGTGAGTTCAATCTCCGGTGACACAAAAAAAAAAAAAACCAAAAAAAAAACAAAAGTGTGAACTGCTCTAACTAAAAAAACTATGGCATGAAAGATCCTGTTCCAGGTTATTCTGTTGCAGCAACAGAACACAGTAGGATAACAGCTGGGGAGAAAGACCATGAAAAAAGATGCTGCTGAACATATAGTAACACAGTTTCCATCAGTGCTGTATCTGTCATCAACATTAGCTATTACCTAATGCACATGAGAAAATATGGGGTGAAGATTTGAAACATTTAATAACATCATGAAATAGAGGCACCACTAATAGTCAAACATGATTCTGGAAATTCTCTAGATACTGTACTAAAGGTTTTACATATTTTAGGTAA
The DNA here is from genome assembly GCA_004363535.1 of Dasyprocta punctata. NCBI lineage: Eukaryota > Metazoa > Chordata > Mammalia > Rodentia > Dasyproctidae > Dasyprocta > Dasyprocta punctata. The sequence continues at coordinate 65 of RJWM01027838.1, read as the reverse complement.
AAAGTTTCCTGTTACTGAGAACTCAAAAGGCTGCAGGTTGCTGCCACATTATCATAAGAGTTATT